>CM073591.1:20135586-20440586 GCA_037074705.1 Zhengitettix transpicula
GATTTATGTGTCAAGGGATTTTTTTTATAGAAAAAATTGAAGTTTTTAATTTCAGATGTAAATACACAAACAATCTTTGATAATTTTTTTTTAAAAAAAATATACAGTAAAGAACACTTAAACTTTGGAACGTCGTCAGGGGAACGTGTCGCTGGAAAATGATAGAAATTAAAGTTTTAAAATGAGGACAATGTAATTAAAAATTAAATATTCTAACTAATGTAACTAAAAATTCCCTGTTATTTGATTTGCATTAAAAAATATTCTCTGTTTGTTTTCCCTCCGAGTTAAACGTTTCTTAACAATTAAAATCTATACCTTATTTGTCCTTAACATGATAATTTGTGCATCTGTTTATAACAGGATATTTACGTGTTACATCATGTCGCTCGCTCATTTTAACATTAACTAGGATCCTTGACATGACGTATACCACTGTGATCAAAAAGTAAGGTGAAATTGTCATTTAAAACTGCCGGGTATTAGGAAGGCAGGTAATTTTTTTCCCTAGGTTGGTAGGACTGTCTATAATATTTGCCATGCGTCTGTTTGTTAAAAGGTTTAATTATCTCCGAGTTACACGTGTGTTTTTGTAAACAACCAAAAGTGAATTTTTGGATTTTTTACAATGGGTGATTTTGTTGACTAAAGAACTTGCATCAAATTTTGTTTGCGGAACGTTGAAAATGTTGCGGAAGGCCTTTGGTGATCAAACGATGGCACAAGGAAACGTTTATAAGTGGTACAACGAGTTCAAAGACGCTCTCTGGACGACCATCAACGTCTACCGACGAGGGCCACGTCCAAAAAGTCAAAGATTAGGTGCTTGAAAACCGTCGATGGACAATTAGAGATCTCGCTGATGGTGTTGGAATATCATTTGGCTCAGCCCAAATCATTTTGAAGAATGTTTTGTGGCTGAAACGCGTCAAGTCTCGATTGGTGCCAAAAGCGTGGCGTTGATGTGTGTGAAACTTTGCTGTGTGACTGTCAGGACCACTTGAAATGCATCATTACTGGAGACGAGACTTGGATTTACGCCTACGGCCCTGAAACCACCGAACAATCCAGCGAACATCAAGGTCATGTTGACAGTCGTGGTGTGGTGCACTGTGAATTCCTTCCGCCGGGCCAAACTGTCAACAAAGAATATTATTTGAGCGTTATGCGTCTGAAACTCTTGGTTCCTCCATCACGATAATGCACCACGTCACACTGCATTGGTTCTTCGCAACCACCGTATTCGCCTGATTTGGCTCTGTGCGACTTCTGGCTATTCAGCAAACTCAAAAGGCCAATGCTGGGACGACGTTGTGACACGATTGAGGAGATAAAAACCGAATCGAAGAAGGTCTTGAAGGCTATACCGGGAAAAAGACTATTCCGACTGTTTCGAGGACTGGAAAAAGCGTTGGAAAAAGTGTTTTTTATCGGACGGGGATTACTTTGAAGGGGATTAAATTGATTTGGAAGAATAAATGAAGAATATTTATTTTATAAATAAATTCACCTTACTTTTTGTTCACATTGGTATTCCTTTGTGAAGTTCCTTCTTGCCTTTGAGCTTGTTTGTGGGTCTGTGTTTATTTTTATATAATAACGCGCCATCACTACCACAAAGGTATAAATGATTACCGTCCCTATCTACTAATATACTTCACACTTCAACAACAACGAAAACTTAAAGACGATATATTCATGAAAACAACTTAAGTTTTCTCCCAGTCCAGAGGGCTCTTATTTTCCGAGACATACGGAAAAACCAAACTATAGTCCGAGGACAACAACTCCCATGTCCATGAAACCCCCGGTCCTTCCGGGAACGGTCTCTTATCCCTCTACCAGCTCTCTGCTACCATATAAGCGTATTATATCGTCTTTGCGATGTAAAACCTGACAACATCTACTAATGCAATCTTTATTATATAATAATGAACAAAATTTTGTTTTAATGGATTTATTTATGCAAACGGGTCCATTCGACCAAAATATTCTACCTTTATTTTCTTATAAATAAAAATTCATTTCACTTTCCTTCGACTGTTCCTGCATTGACTCGTTTAAAATTTTCCCTTTCGGTCGTATAAAATGATAAAATTTTATCTCCTACTCGTTCACCGCGTCACCTTCACTGTTTCAGACTGCTCAAACACTTGCCTCACCCAAAAATGATGAACACTGAGATAAGAATAGTTACTAACCATTAAGATGATAATAATAGATAGGGACGGTAATTATTTATACCTTTGTGGAGGTAATGGCGCGTTATTAAAAAAAAAACACACACACACACAGACAAACAAGCTCCAAGGCATGTAGAAACTTCACAAAGGAATATATGTCATGTCAAGGATCCTAGTTAATGTTAAAGTGAGCGTGCGGCATGACGTAACACGTAAATATCGTGTTATAAAAAGAACTAACTGTATGCGGAATGCTGTACTTGGAATGCCACTCATGTCTTCAGCAAAGAGAAAGGAAAAATAAAATAAAACATTTAGTGCACGTAGTTATTTTCTATTCTTAGATGTGGCATCTGTATTTCTCAAAATGTTTGGCATCTTTGCAATGCGTATCGCATAAATTAAATGGATACAATTGGAGGTGAGTGGTCTATAAGACGAATCTATTTTAAAACCTATATTTCCCAACGTTTAGATAAATAAACAACATAGAAGTAATTATACTTATTTATTTTTTTTAAAAAAAAACACGGTTACAAATGTTTCACATATACTCGAATCGCAAGACGTATATCGATAAAACATATACAAAATACAGGCTTAAATAATTACTACAGAATAATCCCGTCTAACCCAGATAAATAAACTAAAGTGTCGACACCGTGTTAAAACACATAACTCGTAAATCGGTGAACATTCCGGTAATTTTTGATTTATAGTTGTCCCAAGTTTCAAACCAATCATCACGTAAAATGCTGGTATGACGTCATAACAGAATAATACGCCTCATTGGTCATTTACTCGCTTAGAAATGGTCGATACAACAGCATTGACAAGCGTGGGGGGGGCGGTAGAGGAAAAAAAATATCCTGAATGCTGATCACACGATTAACTGAGTTTGGAATAGCCCACGTGGATTACACATGTCAAGAAATATTAAAAGAGGGACATGTGTGAGGAGAACCACACACATCATCATCATCGAAGCTTTAATATTTAAAATATGTTTAAATTAAACTAAAATAAATTCCGAAAATAATAAATATGTAGTTTAACATGTCCTTATGAAGACAGGAAAGTGGAAAAGTTTAATTTATGTTAGTAGATAATTGCGTAAATACGTTATTAATTATTATACAAAGCTACTTATTTAAATTATTTACTATTAATATCAATAAAATATTTTTTTACGTTTACTTAGAATGAATTGAAATAAAATAGAGGGTAAAATCAAAATTTTGGCGCCCAACGTGGGGTACGTTTTGTAGTATGAATAAATTTGTGCTTATAATTTCAAACGTATGTTCTTCAGGACAAATATGCATGTATACTAATCTATTTTTTATACTTCATCAATATTTCTGGTCAAATTTGTATAAAAATTTTGGAAATGTATGGAAATTATTTTCTCCAATGTACACTTGATGAAGTCCTAGAGCTAGCACGGAACGTTGTGTTATTTATGTCTGTGTTTATATGTTAATATCGTATTTATGAAAGATCCTCCGTTATCGTATTCATGTCGAACTGATATAACTATTAATAATTAATAGGAAATTAGACTTCAGGGTTAGGAGAAAACTCTTAATTATTTCTGAGGCACCAGCCTCATTCTACAGGAAGGAAACTAAATTTTGGCGCCCAACGTGGGGTAATTTATGTGGTATGAATAAATTGGCTTAGAATTCCAAGGGTATGAAAGATGCCAGGGGTATTTATGAAAGATCTTCTATTATCATATTCACGTTAAACTGATATAACTATTAATAATTGGTAGGAAATTAGACTTCAGGGTTAGGAGAAAACTCTTAATATTTTCGGAGGCATCAGCCTCATTCTACAGGAAGGAAACAAAATTTTGGCGCCCAACGTGGGGTAATTTATGTGGTTTGAATAAATTTTCTTAGAATTTCAAGGGTATGAAAGAGGCACAGGGGGACGCGCTGTCTTACTAAAATGCCTAATTACAGAGTTATCTGAACTTCTATGAATTATTGTTTCATGTCAACATACCTCCTTGTTATCTGGAGTCAACTACAGTAGAAAAACTTTTAGATCGTGTTAGAAACCCTAAACGAAAAATTGCAGCTGCTTCTATTCAGTCATTCAACGTTTTATCCGATATGTGAACAGAGTGCTCCGACTAGTCAGTTGAACTTCATACAAACCGACCATATACAGAAGTTCGGATAACTCTGTAACAATGAATATCCGGAACTATGTTGTACTACACTCTTTTCGTCTTCTCTCAATGTGAAGAATTAATTTCTGAAATTTTGTCGTTGAATTTTGTTTCAGCCTGTGTAAAAATAATATTTTTTCTTGAATTGTTACAAGTAAAAATCGTTTCTTATTATATTTGGAAATGCGACGATTTTTTTTATATAAATATATTTTTATAAATATATTGAACGTGACTAAAGTTAGTCGCAGATTACACTCACATATATTATATTACACAGTGTTTTTCCACATTTAATCGGCTGA
The DNA here is from genome assembly GCA_037074705.1 of Zhengitettix transpicula. NCBI lineage: Eukaryota > Metazoa > Arthropoda > Insecta > Orthoptera > Tetrigidae > Zhengitettix > Zhengitettix transpicula. Next base: position 20,140,257 of record CM073591.1, read on the forward strand.
CCAGGGTCTTCGGATCGGAGGACCTGAACGCCCATAATGACGGCGGTGATGGACCAAATCACACTTATTTCAAGCCCGACGCGCACGGGCAAATCTGATTGCTAGTCTCTGCGTGATGTAACAACCCCTTGCGATAGGATTTGTTATGATTTGTGTCGTTGGCAGCAGTGCGCAGCCGTAACGAGAGGAAACGCGAGCGATCCTGACGACCTGTTTTGTTGTTTGGTCACCGGAAAACGGTAAACAGAAATAAATCTCTCTGCAATCGCGTAACAGCGTCATGCGAATGCGCGTTCCTCTCTCTCATCCCCCCCCCCCCATCGCAACCCCAACCACCCCCAATCATCCCTCACACACCCAGCGCTTCACCCCGCCAAACTACACACTCGCCCTCGTCCATTCGAAGCTCGCAACGGGATGTCCTGTCTGACATTGTTGTTGTCATGCTTTGTTGTTTTTTCGGTTGTTGTTAAAAAATAGCACACCTCTGTGAATAATCCGTCACAGCCTATCTTGTATAGAAACAATTACTGTACCGACATTTTTTTTTTAAAAAAAACAACTGGGATACGTGTTAAGCTGTTACCAGCAATGCCACACAGTTTTGTTCATCGCCTTTGCACCTAAACGATTAGGGGGAAAAAGCATTTAATTTTTGGTATTAAAATCGTTGAAAAACATAAGCGGTCATTTACCTAGAAGTTTTTAATATCGAAAAAAATTATATATTTAGGACTTATTAAATAGGGAAATATTTTTTAAAAAATAACATTTCTCCCTTGTATATAAATTAGCCATCCGAAACTTCATTGTTATTATCACCTTATTAAAAACCTTTTGGTAATGGAGTTTTAATTATTTTATATTAGGCTTATATAAAAACAAAATTAATATATTCTAATATATAACAGGAATTTTACGTTAAATATGAATAATTATTAAAAAAATTAAAATGGCGTTTTAATAAATTATAAGGAGTTTTATTAACACTCGAATCTAATTGAGACCCCTGGTGTTATTAATATAAAAACTATTAAGGTAAAATACCAATAAAACAGAATTGGAAAACGTTTCAGGACAGAACATTTTTATTTATTATTTCCGAAAATATAATTTTCCACCCGGAATTTAAATTTACTCGATTCTGATTTTTTTGGGGGGTGGGAGGGCTTTGTTAATGATGACTTAATTATAGGTACTCTGATTTTTTTTAAGGTAACAGGCTACATGAGTGTAATCCACATGGTGGCAATTCCCCTTTAATAGCATACGAAGGAATTTGAAGGGGGGGATGCGGAAGGGTAGAGGAAGGTAGCCAAGGGTTAACAAAGGACCCCGGGCTATATTTTAAGGATCCTACCCGGCATTCGCCTAAAGAAATGCAGGACAAACCCTAGAAAAACCTGCATCAGGTAGGTCGGGCATTGGGTACTTGTCCCACGCCCTTCCGATAGCGGGTGAAGAGTTTGTTGTGGGGACGCAGCATTTCCTTCTCCGTGCCTCGACCAGTTTAGGAGGCAGCTGGCCGACTATTCGAATAGGAATAGCGGACAACTCTTGCCGTATGCCCAAGGTCTGCGACCCCGGAACATAACACCTCTTTTTGAACTGAGCTTCCCACAAGCCGAGGCACCTCGGCCTGTTCTGAGAGGTGTATGTTCCGGGGTCACAGACCTTGGGCATACGGTAAGAGTTGCCTGCTGTTCCCATTGGAATAGTCGGCCAGCTGCCTCCTAAACTGGTCGAGAAACGGAGAAGGGAATGCTGCGTCCCCACAGAAACCTCCTCTCCCGCTATAGGAATGGCGTGGGATAAATACCCAATGCCCGACCTACCTGATGCAGGTTTTTCTAGGGTTTTCCCTGCATTTCTTTAGGCGAATGCCGGGTAGGATCCTTAAACTATAGCCCAGGTCCCCCTAGTTAATCCTTGGCTACCTTCCTCTAGACTTCCGCATTCCCCCTTTCAAATCCCTTCCTACGCTATTAAAGGGGAGTTGCCCAACGTGGATTACCCTCATGTAGCCTGTTGCCCTAAAAAAAAAAGTTTCGTCATAAAATTTGAAAATTTAATGGTAAAGAAATTTTTTAAGTGGATTTTGAAATTTTATTTAATCTTATTTGAATTTATTTGGCTTCTTATCCCTAAATTATTCCAATCCCTATTCAATTTTTTTATAGGATACGTCATCATTCAAATGACTGTTCTGCGGGCAGATTTCGTCTTGTGAGTCCTAAATTAATACTACGCTAATGTCGTATTTTAACGTGTTTATTAATTTTTTTTCTACCGTTGTACTTACATTTAATTTAAATTTTTTGGCTCGGTTTCAAACTTCTGTATCTTCAAGTAAGCCTCCCTTACCACGCTTTACAATATTACATGTAACTGCATAGAGTACAGTGTTGCCAAAATAATCGTGTAGGTCTGTGCTTCTAATAAAATTAAGTTACCTTGATCCTTGGGAATTTATTCACCTCTAGTATAAAATTAATAAAAGAATATATTTACTGATATTCATTTCCTCGATTCAACCTGTTTTTTTCTCCCTCTTTCAATTCTGTGTGTGAACGTGTGTGTGTGTGTGTGTGTGGAAAAATTCATCTCTATATCTCATGTTCCTTTAATTCTCATCCCACTTAATTTTTTTTTAGGTGCGATACGACAGTATTTGATTCCATTCCGACATAGGTGGGGTTGGCTTTCTATATTCTCTACGAGGGTGAGTTCCAAACTCCATGTAAAGAAATGCTCAAAAGTGAGAGGAAATATTATTGAAAAGAAATTCTGCCGGCTCACTGCGCGATTCTTTCATCTTTTGCTTCAGTATGACCATTCAAAGGGCATTCATAATACGTTGCAGACAGATTAAAAATTGAATTGTGCTGCGCGTCCTTCGCTTTCATACGCGCACGTTCCAGCGCCCCCAACGACGGATTCCATCAAAACGTGGGAAGGTCGCTTCATATGATTTTTTTTTCACAACTTTATATCACAGAGGATTGAATTTGTATTTTACACACAAATGGCACTTTATCTTTTTTTAAAAAACTGAAACGGGGCAATTTATTATTCTCAATTAGAAACAGTGCAGCGCTTACGATTAAACAGACAATAAAATATCAAATATAAATAGATTATCCACATTTATTCTTTACCAGCTGGCTGCTGGCGTTGTCATACATCAATAAATCCCCAAATTTGACTCCAATGTCGGTTTTATTAGCAATAGTTTCCCGCAACGCCTTTTCACCCCCCACCCCCCTAATGGTCCTCCATTCCCGTGAAAAAGGTTGCTAGAATTAAACACCAATAACATCGGTAGAAGCACTGTCAATATCTTTCACCCCCAAAAATTATTTATGAGACTCAAATATCGGCCGTTTTAGGATGTTTGAAAATTTCAACCCTCGTTCCTGGGGTTCGTAGACGTGTCTCACCACAACAGTAACGATTCTTGTGTCTTAAAATAATGTGTACCAGGTTTTTTTGCAATCTGTTCCCGCGTTAAAATTTGTATAGAGATTAACGTGAATAAATACATACATACAAACATACATCCTTTTTTTATTATATAGATATATCTATAAAAGCATTATGACTGTTATGATGAGACAAAAAATTGTTAATTAATTGTACGAGTTTTTAGTATATACGAAATTGGGACATGAATTAGTAAATTTTATATCTTACATATTTTTTTTTTAAAAAAACATAACTATTTTAAAATTTACAGCCGTTCTAATATTTAATTTAGAATAAGTTAGCAAAATATATTTCGAACTTTATATAATCTGATACTTATTATTTGATAAGTGAATAATACAATGATGCAAATAACTCAAAAAAAGTTATTAAAAATTTATTAAAACCAAAAAAATCTGTTCATACGACGTTTCGTCCACAATTTAATTTACAACTGTCATGAAACGCAGTCCATGAATATAAATTCATATTTTTTAGAATTTGTTATTATATATATTGTAATATACAACAATAGGCTTTATTCAATTTGGCCCACATTGTAATAGCCATTTATGTAATGATCAAAATGATAGGCTTTATTTAAATGAAAAAGATAATCAATTATTTACAAACAAAATTTATTTATTAATTTTTGGCTTCTAAAATTTACAAACAATTACAATAAAATGAAAATCTCTTAATCTTTAAGGGTCTATACTGGGTTTGATGATTTACAGTGAAAATTATGGAATGATCTTATTAACAATACAGTTTAAAATTTTCTTCAAAATAATAATGTGCTGATAAATGAAAGAAAAGCGAATGAAATCTGACTTTACCCTTGAGGTTGGCGTTTACAGATTTGGTTACTTACGTATTGTTCGGCTGGTACCAGCATTCTTTTACCGCTTCAAAAGTACACTATATTGCAAGATTTTTACACAGATTCTAAATTTTTCTCACAGATTCTACACTTATGAAGTTACTAGGCTCCCAGGAACTCGGATGATCCTCCTAATTGGTCGGCTATCTGATGGCCTTTTCCCTCAGCACGAAACTGTTCAAGTTCTTTATAATGAAGCAAACCCTTGCTTCCGTTGGCTAATTGTTAGCACACCTACTCAGTCCAACTAACTGCTTGCTGACAGGAATCTTATGAGTTGCAGATTTTAGCCTTTTACCGCATTATTTATCGGTTTGGATTGAAAACTTCTAAGTAGCTCGGTGAAGATTTACTTTTAAAATGTCTCTCCTTTCGTGGCTGACCGTAGACGTCGACTTTACTCTTTCGCTCCTCGCCGTAGACTTAGACTAACTTTTACAATGTCTCTCCACTCGTGGTAGACTGCCCATACTTTTGCGCGCGTAATCGCCATTCCGAACCCTCAATAATAGGAACAGACCTCGCCGCTCATTGTTGCCTTGCTCGCTCATCGCTATAATTCAAACGGTTCGCTAACAATTCAAATTATTTAAAAACAATTTAAGGCTTAATTAATTGGCATTACAATATATTGTAGTATACACTAGATACTAAAAGGAAATTAAAACCACCGTCGCCTCCATGATGACGGATTTGAGCGAACTTCATTCATTTTCCCTACTGTCCAATTTTCATAAGTGGAATCGTGGATAATTTTTCCAGCGTAATATTAATTGCTAACACAGCTGATTGACTACAGGGACCTCTAGGTTGAGGTCTGGGAACTATTTTGGCCCGGCAAATGTATCCGTGTTTTCGACACAGGAGCCGATGTCACCGGGCAACACGCCGGCCAGTGCAGGCAACATTGCCCGGCAATACTGAAATATTGCCGGGCCATATGTATGTACTGCTGAAAATGTTGCTGGATTTAGAGCAATATTGCCCGGCAAGTGTTGCTGGCTCGTTTCCAGACCCCTTAAGACCATCTTCTTCCAGACTGACGTAGACGAAAGTTTTGGTCTATTTGCTGATGTTCCCAGGGTGGAAAAACCCGAGGATTTTTCTTTAATTTGTTGTGAGTATTGAGCAGATATTTTTCGTAGGCCTTTTTCCCCCCAGTTCCTAAGCTTTGATCATCGTTCAGTAGAGAAAAGGAAGGGTTATAAAATGCTACTTTTAAGAACCGAGGGAAGAACAAAATTGCCGATGGATAATTTCGGAACCCGTTGCGCAGAGAAAATTCGATGTAATGCTTTTTTTTCCCCTTCTCTGTCCTCCCGCAGCAATCGGCAGAAAGAATCGCTTTTAATCACATGTTTACCCGAGGCCCGTCTCTCGGCAGAAGGACGCGTATAACTAGTTATTTGTGGAAGTGAAAGACAGACGTTCCGAGGGAGAGACGACACAGATTTCTGACTGATTGAAATTCTTGGACGAAAGAAGTTTACATAGAGCCTCTCTCTCTCTCTCTCTCTCTCTCTCTCTCCTCTGCAGACGACGGCAGCATTTGCACTTCAAAGGAATGCGAATGCTTTGCTCTAATGAGATGAAGTCAGTGAGACCCCTCCCGAGTACGTCGCGAAGAAACTCTCTCAGATACAAGATACCATTAAAGAAAGATTACGTTGTTTATTTTCAATTAAAAAGTTTTTTTTCCCTTAGAGAGAGAGAGAGAAAAAAAATAGATAGAGAGCGAGGAAATGAAAATAAAATGAAATTCTTTTTGAAATAGGCTCTGATGCGATGATATGATGAGGATTTCACAGGGTGGTGGTGGGGGGGCGGAAACGACGCCGTGGAAATCCGGAAAATGCTCCGTTTACTGATAAGCCTATTTAAGCTTCATTATTTTTTTTTCCTGACGAGACAGAAACGAAGTTTTAGAGAGAGACTTGGGAATATTGACATTCCATGTATGCTGCTTCAGTTATGAAAGCCATCCCCTTTTCGTCGTCACATTCCTCTCAGATTTTTATTCAGTTTTTCTGTGTGGGTTTTTCTCTCGTGGAATTAATGTAAAGGAATTGAGTTTATTATAAGCAGAGGTTTTCATCGGAACCCGAAAGAGAATTATACACGGGGCGTAAGAGGAATTTTCTGTTTTCTATACGAGCTGTTGATCCGTATGGTCTCGTATTATAAGGGTGGTTGATATTGGTGAAATATGCATTGGAAAAAAAAATCAAATAAAGTTATTAGGGAAATATATATAATAAAAAACCGTTATATCCAAATGATTTTGAGACTCTCAATGGTCTTTTCTAAGTACATACTGGGATTCGAATCTGTATTCAAGAAGTTTGAATATAAAGAATGAATTTATTTTAATTTCACCTTCATAATTATGAAAAATTCATTACATCATCTGTAGTATTGATACTGAGTTATTTTGTATATATATTTATATACTATCTGGATCCCCGGCGCTGCCCGGGTTGTCATAATTGAACTCAGAGGCATATCTGGATGAACGAGAACCCCGAAATATTTACTTTCGACGAAAATATCGGCCCTTTTAACATGTTTGAAAGTTTCCATCCCCGACCCTCGGGGTTAAACACCAATATCTATTGTTTTACAGGTTAGACTCATGTAACGCCTGTCCTCCGCCATCCCCATCCCTGAGAGTTAGAATTTTAATATATCATAATATATAATAATATCGGCCCTTTGAGGATTTTTGATTGTTTCCACCCCAGAGCATTCCCGCCTCTCGGGGTTAAAAAACATGTTTAAGTCATAATTAAACACACAGTGACATCCATAACCCCGGATTCGACACCAATCTTGGTTGTGTTTCGCGTTAGTTTTATGTAACGCTTGTCCTCCACCCCCACGACCACCCCTAAGATTGCTTCCCCTGCCATACCAAAATGGATTATAATTATACAGAAAAAACATCTGGAGAAACGCTATAAAAATTTACTGACCATGAAAAGGATTTATCCGGCTCTAATATTGGCCCTTTGATGATGTTTGAGAGTTTCCACCCCCGTACATTACCACCCCATTGGGTTAACAGCAAGTTTTAAGTCATAATTAAACACACAGTGACATCCATAACCCCGGATTCGACACCAATCTCGGTTGTGTTTTGCGTTAGTTTTATGAAACGTCTGTACTTCACCACCCCCACCCCTAAGAGTGCTCCCCTGTCACACCGAAAGGGATTATAATTATCTACAAAAAACATCTGGAGAAACGCTATCAAAATTTACTGATCCTGAAAAGTATTAATCCGGCTCTAATATCGGCCCTTTGACGATGTTTGAAAGTTTCTACCCCCGTAAATTCCCCCCCTTTGGGTAAAAAGAAAGTTTTAAGTCATAATTAAACACACAGTGACATCCCTAACCCCGGATTCGACACCAATCTCGGTTGTGTTTCGCGATAGTTTTATGTAACGTCTGTCCTTCACCACCCTCACCCCTGACAGTGTTCCCCTGCCATACCAAAATGGGTTAGAATTATACACAAAAAAAAACATCGTGAGGGACACTCACAATCTCATTGACCCTGAAAAGAATATCCAACGCAACTATTGTCCCTTTGAGGATGTTTGAAAATTTCCACCCCCGTCGATTTTTGATATTGAGTCAATTTACTTTTGAACTTATTTCTCATAAAACAAATAAGCTGATTTGTTTCGACGTCTTGTAGAACTATTAATTGTCAAATAATACGTAAAATAATACAATGTAATACAGACATATTCCCGCAGCCGCAATACAGTCTTTTCTGTTCGATTAAAAAAAAACCAGCAAACTGCCTCCTAAACCGGTCAAGGCTCGGAGGTGGGAAAGCTGCGACCCCACAGCAAACCCATCTCCCGCCATCGGAACGGCGTGGGACGAGTACCAAATGCCCGACCTACCTGATGTAGATTTTTCTAGGGTTTTCCCTACATCAGTTTTAGGCGAATTGCTGGGTAGGACCCTTAAAATATAGACCGGGGGCCCTAGTTAACCCTTGGCTACCTTCCTCTACCCTTCCTCATCCCCCCTTTCAAATCCCTTCCTATGCTATTAAAGGGGAGTTGCCACCATGTGGATTACCCTGTACTAAGGTGGTTAATGTCACAGACATATTTGTCTACCGAACGTAATAAATATACGCGACAAAAAAAATTATTTATTATTAATTCACACGAAACAAATTAAATTTGGGAAACTTGCGTTCAATAAAATGTCACATCGTGTTCCAACGTAGAAAATAACCTTCACGTGTGCTTTTTGTTGAAGAATCGTCGCACCGTAAAATGACAAAATGTTTTCGGTGTCAAAACTTTCGCGTAACGATTGTAAATCAGTCAAGATGGCGGCGTATGTTAAAACAGGTGAATTCCTAGAAATGCAGGAAGACCCCTCGGGGTAATTGTAACGGAGCTAACGAGTTTGTGGAACAGGTACAAACTTTGCAGATAAAGATGTTTTAGCTGCTGGGAGGGCATGTGCGGTGCAGCCATCCTAAATTGCTACTATTACAGATGATATCTACTTCTGAACTTAGCTCTGTGCTGCTGTTTGCTGCAGCTGTGCATGCGGCCCAGACCACGTCTAATGCCTCCAAACTTACATTTATTTTTTTGTTTCTTTAATATTCTCTCTGGAAGGCCAGACAAATCCCGCAATTACACCCATTTATGGATATGATCCTTAATCTTCCAAAGAAATAACATTATTAGTGGTAAATATTTTTAACATAAAAAAAGGTTCTAAAAAGTGAATAAAATTTACGTCTGATTGAAAATAATGAATAAGAAAGACAACTAATGCATACCAAAAAAAGTTAATATCAATATAACACAACATTTCTGGAATCCTTGTTTCTTTCCTCAGCCGCGAAGAAGAGCCTAGAGCGACACAACTGCAACTCAAGTTGAGTTTTGCCAACTGACGAGTGTAGTTGTGTCACTCTAGGCTCTTCTTCGCGCCCAAGGAAAGGGACAAGGATCCCAGAAACGTTGTGTGGTATTTATATTATCCTTTTCTTGTCTGAATTGGCTATCTTCCTTATTAATTAATAAGATATACTTGAAAATCATCAATTTAGATTATTGAATAGAACACTTAAAAACTCGCAGGTATACAAATTATAATTTCTATATTCCACGATAAATCGCATCGGAAGGAAGGGCGTGGGACAAGTACCAAATGCCCGACCTACCTTATGAAAGATTCCTAGGATTTGTCCTGCAACAATTTTAGATGAATTACCGGGATGAATCCTTAAACTATATCCCGGGGGATCTAATTAACCCTTGGCTACCTTCCTCTACCCTTCCGCCTCCCCCATTTTAAATCCCCACCTATTCTATAAAATGGTAGTTGAAACTATGAGGCATGCTACTCTAAAAAAAAATCCAAAAACCTTACACATAATTTAAAACAAATTAAGAGAACCATATTTATTAGTTAGAAGTGATGTAAGGGATGAGAATGGAGAAATTTCAGGGGAACTATTACGATGTAGAATATATTATGAGAAATTTTTTGAAAAATTTAAAAAGGGCCCTGACTTGGTGTGAAAAATACGAAAACTTAGACATGGTAAAGCAAAAATAAAAGAGAGCCTGTTGAACTCTCTGCAAAGAATATAAATAATGACGATTTACAAAGAAAAACGGAAATGACAAAGAATGTGACAAGCAAAAATTTCCATAAGTACACAACGGTTACGATATATCCAAAGAAAATCGAAGCGTCAGATACATAAATAGATACTTCAAAGCAGGCATCATTCATTATGGAGCAGAGATATCTGGAAGAAATTAAAATTCAGTAGACAAATACTTGTGGCTGTTCAAAGGATAAGTGGTAGTGTTTTAAAATTGGAAAATCTTGAGAATGACCAAATTTGTATAAAAACGAATGTAGAGAGAAAAGTTACGGAGGTAATAGAAGAACGACGATTAAATTATACGGAATTGTACAAAATTTGTGGAATGGCAACCACTCGTAAGGTGAAATATCAGGAATACCACAGGAAATTTGACTGAAACAAGTCCAATTTATTATAGAGGAATAAGGATTTGAAAAAGAAAAAGACAGGGACGCTTTGGAAATAGGATTTGAAAGGCAGCAACAGTTGTATTAACCTAATTAAAGCCAAATAAATTCAACCACAAAGAAGTAAGAAACAATAATCAGTGTTAAATGTAAAAGCCTTAGAAATTCTACAAAAAATTAATTTATATACCATTAATATTTAGCTGATGTTAATGTATGTATATATATATATATATTAATTCATAATCTAAAAATCTATTGTATACAAGACGAAGCTATTTGAGGACCAACCTTCACGTTAATTTCTTTTTTGTTATTATAATATTTCTGACAAATTTGACTTTTTCTCCTTCAGTTATGATTATATTGATGTCATATGAATATGTAATTAAATCATGTAGGTATGTTTCCCGTTGAGTGTATTGTATTAACGTTGTACATCTACGTCTTCTCATGAAGAGTAGAATGAAGGATTTTATTTTGGATTGCAGCGCCTGTTGTGCAGGCAGGCCCGCATGCCACGTCAGCGACAATGATGAACGAGCGTCGATCCATCCTCTGCACTTGACGCTGCAAGATAGATCCAATAAACGAATTCAATTTGGCCCTGCCATTGTTGATTAGATAATTATTATTACCACTAAAATACACATTAATACCTGCGCGGTACGTCTTTGTGGTAGGTCTTCAGTCGTCCTAAAAATATATTTTTTTCTCCTGTTAGTTGCGGGTTATGTCTCAGTATCAGTCTAGTTTCCAACCTAATTCAGTATCTAATTCAAATTCTGTTTGCATTTAAACTGCGCAGTTTCGTCTTTGTTAAGCAAATATATTCATTATAATAATTAAATAATTATTTTTAGTAATTGTCTGTCCTTCGGAGGTCGTTTTTATTGGATCCAGGCTGATGAATCTTCAACAAAAAATTTTTCACCGCCATTCTTCAACGTCTTTCAATTCTTTCACTTTCAAGCTTACTGGCTTTCCAATATTAAAATAAAAAATGTATAACGTCTTCAATTTTGCAGTAAATAACCTCGTATTATAAATGATTTATTTTTCATGTAAAGTTTCGTCCTAAATTTTGCCATGTTAATCCATTCCATGGTTATATACAAAACTAACCTCAAATTTAATAAATGATCATCATAAATAAATTTAAAGATTTTTTAAAATAAAATTTAAAATAATAAAGCGTTTTAATGTGGTTTTCTTAAAATAAATTTACAATCAACTCGCATAGAAAATTCATCCTTAAAATAAGTATAGTAACCGATTAAGATAATTATCTATCTATGATTTAAATATTTTCGATTTAATACGTAACTTTTTTCCTGATTAATTTAGATAATACAATTCAAATACATATATAACCAGGAACAATTGTTGCCAACTGTAGGCTGAAAGCTTATGTTTAAATTTAAAAAATTAAATACCGGACACTTTTATGAGGTTATTTACTACTCCATTCCTCGACCAACGGTCAAATAAAACTAAAGCATATTTTTCTTCAATTAAAATGGAAGTTTAAATCTTGTGGATCACTGTTTTAATATTGTTTTTTCTATCTTTTACTGTCCTTCTTTTGAAACCGATTTTTAATTAATTAAATACAACCTTAAAATAATACCACAATTATTTAATTTCGCACTGTCATTCAGTCATTTATTTAATCTAATTAGTAGCCTTTTAAAACAGACATTTTTATATTCCATAATTTTCCTTTTGAATTATTGTTAATCTGAAAAATTCTCTAATCTGTTTGAATCCGGAAATAAAAATTAATATTAAATGGAGAGGATTTTTAGAATTTAGATAAAGACCGTAACAGAAGTTCTTACTTTTATAAATTTATAGTTGAACTTTTCCGGTGGCTTGTTAATATTTTTTAAAAAAAAATTCTATAAATTATTTTGTCAGTTACAACTAACGTTTTTTCTAAATCCTTTTTAATTTCCAGTGTTTCTCTTTATTTCACTAATTCTTAAACTGCCTTACAGAGACTAACTATTTTTGTATTTAAGACCAAACAAACACTAAATGTGGAAAAATATATTACAGTTTAATCTAAGTATTTGACCAGGTTCATCTGTGTCATAATTGTGTCAGGATTTTTCTAAGTAAAAGCCTCTTGTCTCCTTTTCTTTTCGTGTCAAAAGAAAAAGCGAGCGCCATTCGTCTTGTGAGGCGACAAAGCGTCTCCACGACAGTCTTCCTCCCCACCTTTTTTTTAAGTTGATTCTTGTGTCGTCATTTGCAATCGACATCCACCCCCACCCTTTCCCCCCACTTCCCTTCACCGTTTCATGTGTTTTATTCCTCGACGTTTTAGAGAAATTACTTATTCACAAATTCCCATTCTATTTTATTTCCTCGCTCTACCGTTCCCCGTTGATTCCCTTGGGTTTTCCTCCCACCCCGGTCCTTCTGTCGCCTCATCCACACTTTTATTCGCCACTAAACTTTTTTTTTCCTTCTTTTTCTCACTTTGTGTGTGTGTGTGTGTGTGTTGCGTAGTTGAAGAAGTTTCTTTGCGACAGTTGTCACGGATTTATCTTGTAGTATCCATCCCTCTGTCTCCCGGCCATTTTCTCCGGCGTTATCGTGGGAGAGGCGAGAGGGAAAAGGGTCATTTTCTCCCCCCCCCCTTCCAACACCCACACCCTTCTCTCTCATCCCGCCCCGAGAATTCGTTCCGTTAAATTTTTGTAGCTGTTAAGGAAGAAGGCGTAGCAAGGATTAGCTCATCAACAATTCTAATGAACCAACATTTTAGCTGTGATTTGAATGGAATGGTCCGGGAAAATGGCTAATTCCTCGTGATTGAATGCCTTACTTTTCTCTCTCTCTCTCTCTCTCTCTCTCTCTCTCTCTCTGTTTCGTCTTGAATATTTACGGACGCTCGAACTTAACAGATCAGACGTGGAGAATTCCGACTAACTCTAGTATTTTACAAGAACACCTAAAACTATGTAAATAGTAAAAATAAAGTTTAATTCCAGACTCAATGTTTTAAAAATTAAAATTTATAATATTAAATAATTTATAAACTTTTTGGGGTATCTTAAAATAAATTAAACCTAATTTTTAGAATCTCTGACATTTAGTATAATTGTTCATAATATTTATCCGTGCTCATGTAACTCAACTGTTGGGTTCCAAAAAAAATTATGAAATTATTTCACAAAATAAAATTAAAAGCACCCTCGTAATTTTAAATTATTTTGTAGATTAAACCACAGATTAAATTTAAAAAATCCATGCTCTGTGTAGAAAAGGCGTTAAATTATATTCAAATAAATAATATGTAGCTATATGTATAATTAAAATTTTGAGAATATTTAAATAAAAACATAATATTTTCATTGAAACAAAAATAATTTGCCAATGACGGACCAGTTTTTCAATTTTGTGAATTAAATATATTATTTTATAGATTATACCAGAGGTAAATTAAATAAATCCAAGCTCCATGTAGTGGATCACGAAATGCGTTAAATTTAATACAAATAAAAAATATTTAGCTATATGTATGATGAAAGATATGAGAATATTTATATAAAAACATAGTATTATACTAAAAAAATTATTTTGTAGAAAAAAATAAAACATTTCGTCAATAATTGACCTATTTTACAATTTTTTAAAAATCATTTTCTATATTCATTATTTAATTCGCAAAATTGTGAATTAATTAGCTATTTACAAAGCATTATTATAATTTCGTTAATTTACTTATACTAATCTATTTAATTCACAAAATTGTAAAATATGTCCATTATTGATAAAAAAATTTACGTTGTTCAACAAAAAACTTACGTTTTTATATAAAAGTATAAAATTTTTAATTACTCATATAGCTGAATAATTAATGAGTTGAATTTGTAGCATTGTCAGGTGTACCACAGGTCTCTCTATCTTAGCCCCTTATCGTTTGATATATAAATAATGTCCAATTACTGCTATTTGCAAATCAAATTAAAATATATCAATCATTTAATTCTAATTCAGGTTGGTTTGATTTACAAGAATAATTGGAATTAATATCTCTAAATGGTGTAGAGAAAATTATATTCAATTAAATTATATCAAAATATAAAATGAAAATGTTCTTAAGATCTAGAAAATTTCTCAATTATCCTTAGGAATAATGTTTCATACGAAAATTACAATTATAATTAAAGGGTTGCACATTTTAGATTTTATCAGAAAGGTAGAAATTCTAAATATTTCATTCCCCAATAAATTTTAAAATGTAATATATATCGTTGGTGAAACCCATATTAATATTTTATTCTATATTTTAAAAAAAAAACACTACACAGCATTATTTATTAAAGAGAAATTGAAACAGTGCAACATACAATTTTTCAGTATAATATATTATTGAATGAATTTGCCATATACAAAGAATAATTATAAAGAAAATATCGCTTCACCATTGAAAAACCTCATCTCTAGAAACTGAACGTTGCTCCAAAGAATTTTAAATTTTATTTATAAGTTATTTATATTTATAATTATAGGGCTCCTTCTAGAACCTGAGCTTCGAAATACATGCGTGTGGTAAAGCATTATAGAGCAAATGAGAACATTATATTTGGTAAATGTTTTTGGAAATAGTTTTATTTTTTTTCTAAAATTCTCTGAATTATTATTGTTGCGTAAAGATAATATTTTGATTTACTTATGATCATATAATTTTTTTTATTATACTAAACGCTCCTTATTAACTGGAATTAATGGAGACAAAAAGAAATTTCAAATTAAACGTCTAAAATTATTTAACTTGTTACCAAGAAATTTTATTTAAGATAAAAATTTAAATGGGCATAATGTTAAAATTTTAGACAAAGAATCAATATTTTATTAAATATTTACGACCGGCTTCATGCACATTCAATGTAAAGATTCTGTTATTAATGTAAAAAAATAACTATCAACTATAGGTACTAAGAGACAACTATAACGTCAGATTTGACTCCAATCTAGGCTCTTGCTGCGTGATTTTAATTTTGTAACGCGCCTCCATCCCCACCCTTAAGGGAGTTGTCTCTGAGCTTAAATTCATGATGACTTTTTAATGTTATCTACTTATTATATTATAAAAACATTTTATTGCCATTGTTATTATAAATTATAGAATAGTCGTAATCGGCCCCAACGTGTGTGAAAATCGCTGGTTATAAATGTATGTCCATCTAGATTTCATGTAATTAATTGTTAGTGAGGCCTATGAAATATTTTACATAAGTCTATTTTTATAACATAAATCTTAAATTATATCATGTAATTGAAATAACAAAACCTGAAGAGATCCCAAACAATTGGGGACGAAACGTGGTGATTGCTTTAATGTTTTTTATTTCATGTTTTAATATTTTTATATTTATTTGTAATAAATTTCTGACTTAATAGAATGCTAAATATAATTATTATCAGTTTCTTCATATTGTAAAAAACACATACTTGAGAATTTCCTCGTCATAGTTTCTTCGTAGCAAAATTTTTTGTACTTTTCAAATAAATAACAATTTTACCTGTTTAAACAACATCGTTAATTTTTCTGAGCTTCTTAAAGATGATACGCCAAGTATTTAAATTACCCTTAGAAATTTTCCCACCTTGTCGTGTCTTTTTTGGTGTTACAAGTTTATTGATAATACGCGGCCTGGGCGGAAGCTTCACATCCAAGTTACTTGCCGGTAAATTCTCCTAACGTTCAGCTACTTCATAAAACTTTTAATGCAGCAAGTCGACTGCAGCTCGGTGAAATATTGTTTATTATGTCTATTTCCATCGCCATATGTGTAGTGGAATTGCTAGACGGGGAGGGAAAAAGACGCACGTAGTAGTTCGCGCTCCCACCAAAGTATTCAAACTGTAATGACCATCCTCCGCACGGATAACTACTTCCAAAGATTCCGTGGAACATCGTAAAACATTTATTCCTCTCAAACCTTTCAATATTGACAGTTTCAAGACTGTATTTAGTATTCGAAAATATATCATGTAAAACATAAACACCAATAGATTTTTCCATCTCTCGTTATTTTTACAATTACAGAGTCACTGGCCTGAATCCCTGAATCTAAATGAATAACTTTAATATTGAATAGTTAAATCATTATTATTTAAACAGTCTCCAGTCAACCATTAAAAAGTTTAATAATTACGTACTTCAACCCCTTTCGATATAGAAGAGGATCAACGCAAAAAATTATGCGATTGGCGTCAAATCAGAGGTTATAGATGTCGCTGAGTTTACTTATAACTTTCAACTTGCCATTTAACCCCCAGGATTGGTAAAGATTTTCTAACTTGTTGAAACGACCGTTATTTGCCTCGATCAACATTTATTGAGGTCAGTGAAATTTATAATGTTTCTCCCGGTAATTTTATCTGTATAATTTCAACCCAGTCAGTCATGGAAGGAGAGATCCCTTAGGGGTTATGGTGGAGGTGCCTTACAAAAAAGAAATCTCGCGATAACAGCCGAGAGTTGAGTCAAATCTGGAGTTATACTTGTCTCTGAGTATAGTTATGACATTTAACTTGCCGTTTAACCCCCAGGGGTGGGGTTGGACAGGAGTGTAAATAATCAAACAGGTTAAAGATCGACATTTGTCTCTATTAATATTTTCTGGGTCAATGAAATTGATAGTATTTATCCCGATGTTTTTGTGTCATGGAAGGGGGTGGATGTGGAGGTGCGTTACAAAAGAATAACACTAACTCAGCCGATATTGGAGTCAAATCCGTGGTTGTGGATGTCACTGAAATTAGTTATGACAACCCAGGAACCCAGATAGTAAACAATAATAAAAATAAGCTACTGGTTTACAGTGTAATACAGATTTTCCTAAAGTTTTTAATATAGTTCTATATAAACAGGTATTTTATGCAGTGTTGAATGTTTTCTTTTCCATTCACGTTGACCGTCGTATCACTAAACAGTATGAATATATCACAGCCTGAAACTTTTCCAGTTTTTTTAAAAATATAATTAAATTTTCTTTAGTTGTTAGTACACGAGTGTTAGAAGTTGTGTGAAAATTCTCACCACTGAAAACATTAATTGTTGAGAAATTACATAATTCTATTCCACCCTAAAGTAACGTTCAAAAAACAATTGTTTGCGCTATTCTGTATGTAACACCTTTATTTATATGGTCCATTAAACCTTATCTCATACATTACGTACGAGTTACTGTCACACTGGTTCGCGTGTGACCCTACGGCTGCTAACCGGAAGTGGGCGACGCGTGTCACAAGATACGTCACGCCTCGATGAATTTAGATGTAGTTCAGTATCTGATACAGCCAATTAGCTTCCTACCGATAAGATTTTTAACTGCTGTCATCAGTGTTTTGTTTATCAGTTCTGTGTGTGACTCAGGACTGGCATATTTTAAAAGTCAATGACTATAGCAAAAAAATTTTACACGTGAATTGATAAAGTTGGACATAGTTATATTTTCGTAAATGATATTCAGATACTTCTCATGGAAAATATCCATTTGAAACAATGATATTTAAAATATTAAAAGCACACCCCAAAGACTAACCGGAGGCGTTTAATTACTAGCTGAATATCACGTTATATCCAGAAACTATCAAGGGTAATTCCTGATAAACCAGGTTTTATAGTGTCGAAATCAAGGGGGACAATCAATAGTCCACAGAACGTTCAATATTATTGTCTTACTGTAGTGGCGCGTCCATTGATGTGTCCAAGTGACTACAGATGGTTTCAATTCACGGTGGAGCGTTTAGAAACTACCGCACCCCCCCCCCCACTCACCACCAAAATTTCTATCTATCTATCTATCTATCTACATATATATATATATATATATATATATATATATATATTGTAATAATTAAAAGGTGGTCTTAATTAAAAAATTAATTAACAAAATTATTAAGATTTAAAAATTTATTCTTTAAAAGTACAAATGGTAATCCCTACTTTATACGCCGAATTTCATTAAGTTAACAAACAAATATTTTAATTCAATTTTGCAATTCGTGGCGTTCTAGGAAAAATACAATTTTATATTTTACAATCAAATACGTCGAAATTTTCTTTATCTCAGGGTCATTACTGGGTTTGATAGTCAGAAAAATCCAATTTAATAAACTAACATTAACAATTCAAACTCTTTGAAGCTAACTTAATACAATATGAAAATAAACGAAATGAAAGAAACTAAATGAAAAGAAAACCGAACGAAATCTGACTTCTACCTTTAATCCTCGTTTACAGATTTTAAAATAATTGTTTTGTACTCACAAATGTCTTTCTGGTACCAGATCTGATTCTTAAAGCTTGAGGACAACACTCACTAAAAAGGCCATTATTCACTGATTCTACACATTAAATTTTTAATACACACGGTCGATGTTCTCGTTCACTGCCACCTGGAACTTTGGATCAGCCGCCCCTCAGTCAGCCGTCGGACATACTAGGACTCCTTGGTGCCTCTATGCGGAATTTAGTTTAGTCTGTGTGAAGCAAAACCTTTGGCTTCCAACTTTGCGATTATTATTTAAGTCTCTCCGTCAAAACTGTTTTCTCGCTTTTTATGTAAACTAAAAGATCTCGCAGTTGGACTTCTTGGACCGCGCTATTCATACCTTTAGATCAGCAACCATATTTTACGTTTTCAGCCCTCGTGTGACCCGATCTGCCTCGCTTCTCACCGCAGACTAACTTCCCACTCGCGCGCACTTACCCGGCAACATTAGCCGACAAAGAGCCGTGATTGTTGCTTTCAAGAAATGGACCGCTAACAATCCCATTATATTAAAACAATTAATGGCCTCTAATTATTATTACAATATATATATATATATATATATATATATATATATATATATATATATATATAAGCAATTTTGAGAAATTATTCATCGTCACAGCAACATAAAAATTATCCTGTCTCTAAAATCATCCCCCCATGGTCCACCTTCACCAGCAGTGACAGCAACTAGTAGGAATCCACTGATTAAGGGGATAGGTTTAAGGCGTCGTGAAGGTATTAAATTATCTTACTAACACGTAAATAAATACAGTCGGATTATTAATTTTTTTACGTGGAGTGAGGAACAAGAAGCAGTTGCTCGTTTGTACTTACAGCGAGGCGAGCAGTGGGTCTGTTTTATTGCGAAGTGAAGAGGAGAGTTTCTCCCACTCAGCTGCAATTAAGGCAACTATCCTTTCTCTGAAAATAAAGAGGAACCTACACAGTATTAATACAAAAGCCAGTAGCGCCAGAGGCCGGACGAGCCCCGCTTCAAAGGCAACACTTTTAATGAACCAATTCAAAACCAAATGCTCAGTAATTAGTGACGCATTTTTCTTTCCTTCATCGCAAAAGCGACAAGTTCTGCCAACGACGTCGACTTTAAGGGAGCTTCATATTCCAGAATTATACCAGGTTTGTACAAACTTTTCTTTTTTTTTTCTCGCAAGGAATTTTTCCTTTTGCGTAATGAGGTGCGACTAATTCGAATACTTGGATCGAGGCTGAGACGCCGACGTTCAGATAATCTTGGGAACGTAAACTTCAATCCACACGACGTCCTGTAAAACACTTATGTAAACTAATACTTCATGTTGTGTTAGAATCTGAGAATAGATCAATTATTCGCATATGACATAAGGTACAATAGTTAAATATAGTCCATACATAGCGAAAATTAATACTAAAAGTCACATATAACCTCTCATTTTATTAGTTAGTCTACCTACTGGGACATCATAGAAGATTTCAGTTTTACCGTCAAATCTCCCGGAATAAATCACTTTTACTGTCAAATATCACGGAACTTTTAAGTTTTACTACTAAAATATCAAAGAATTTTATCTCGATATGAAGAAGTAGAAGGTTAGACAGGCTACATGAGGGTAATCCACCAAGTGGCAACACCCCTTTAATAGCATAGGAAAAGCACTGAAAGTGGGGATGTGGAAAGGTAGAGGAAGGTAGCCAAGGGTTAACTACGGACCCCTTCTGGACTATATTTTAATAGTTACATTTATTCCGCATTAGCCCTCTTCATGAAGAAATAGGATTCGTCACAAATTGTTCGAAGCCAAGGCGAAATCCAATGAAAGTTCCAATAAAGCCCATTATTAAATTTTTCAAATATATTGTGATATACACAATTTTAATTAAGAAACAAAGGAAGGAAGGTTAAATTTAACAAAAATATTTTTAAAAGATAACAAAGATTATTTATTTGACAAAATTTGGTTTTCGCTGAATTTTAATTTTATATTGTAAAGTAAATGCCTCAGCGTTTATGAAAATCTACTTTCTTTTAGGTAACAGGCTACATGAGGGTAATCCACAAAGTGGCAACTCCCCTTCAATAGCATAGGAAGGGTTTTTTAAGGGGGGATGCGGAAGGGTAGAGGAAGGTAGCCAAGGGTTAACTAGGGCCCCCGGGCTATAGTTTAAGGATCCTACCGGGAAATTCACCGCAAAGTGATTCAGGGAAAACCCTAGAAAAACCTGCATCATGTAGCTCGGGCATTGGATACTTGTCTCACGCCCTTCAGATAGCGGGAGAAGAGTTTTCTGTGGGGACGCAGCATTCCCTTCTCCGTACCTCGACCAGTTTAGGAGGCAGCTGGCCGACTGTTCCAATTGGAACAGAGAACAACTCTTACCGTATGCCCAAGGTCTGTGACCCCGGAACATACACCTCTCAAAACAGGCCGAGGTTCCTCGGCTTGTGGGAACCTTAGTTCAAAAACGGAGAGAGGCACCCCAAAAGGTAGCCCCTTCGTGTCTCTCCTACAAGGATCTGCCTGCGAGAGAATAGCCTTCGCAGACAGCTTAGTATGATGAGTATCTAAACTTGAGGACCGCTTATAAAGGCAGTAATTTGCTAAATTTAACCAAGTTACAGAAGAAGAAAAAGAATTTAAACTTACAATAACAAAATTTTATACCACTAACAAAAACTATTAATAATCTGAAAAGTTATAGAAATATGGCGGTAAACAATATTTACGTAAATGTTTCCAGAAGAAAGTTTTATTTTCAACATACCATTTATTTAGAGCTTCTCTGGTTTGTGCACACGTGTTATTTAATTTGTTTTTAGAACACTATATTTCATAGACCCTTATTTTTGTCTCGTCTCACTTTTAGCCCCTTTCTACTTCGCTGTCATATGAAATTGTCACGCTACCTTTGTTGTGGAAAATCTTAAATAGAAAAACTGTCGATATTCAGCACCATACTTTGCTTCATTCAACCATCACAGACTGTAGCTCTGACCACCATGGTCAGGTCCTCCATAACACACACACACACTGTGTAGCCTCCCACACACCATACTACTGCCTTGTCTCCCGAACACACACTCCTTCTCTGAATATCTGAGTGACTGTGGACGCTAAAGTTCTTGAGCGTCTTATATTAGCTTACTCGACAACAATTCGTAGCACCCATTACAGTCTCTGCATTTACGCGCCAAACAATGCTGTTATTAACAATGATTTATCCACAAAGATACGCCGTCAATAAGTAAAAAAATTATTTAAATGAAATAGTCATTACTCATTTGTATCCTCTACAATATATACTGTATTTTCTTGGATGCCCTTAGTTTTCAAGTATGTTTACGCAACGTGCTCGCCAAGCGGATGTGGCACAAGTTAATTTCGTCGTGTCGTCATTTGTGTGTGTGTGTGTGTGTGTGGCGTGCTTGAAGCACGACGCCGCGCCGTCTCTCTTTGGAAGTGTTTGATTGTGTGTCCAGTGTTGCTGAAGTTGGTGACAGCCAACTCCGTCCACTGTGAATGTCCTGAGGATGACATTGCGTCCAGTTGTGACCAGCGTCTGTCGCACGCGGCGCCTGCCAACTTGTGTGGACAGTTCCAGCGAGCCTGGGACCGACAACTTCCTCACAAGAACAAGTCAAAGTGGCGTATCCGGGGTCTGAACTAGAGCCAGTAAACTTTACCCCTTCTGCCCACCAACCACCACCACCCTCCTTTCAGAGAAACAGGCGGAAATCAGAGGGCGGCTAAAACTTTCCGCTTTAATCTAGGCCAATAGAAATAGACGACCTTTGTGGTGAGGAAATCGAGCGCAATTGATAAATTAACGGGGCCCCGTTGTCTTACAGAAGATTATTTTAGTTCGCGTCTGTGGTCGCCTTGTTCCCTTCTAATTGCCTGCAACTTCTATTTCTGCATTGTAAAGTGTTTAATGAGCCTACAAGACCACATTCTTTCTCCAGAGACGCCAAAAACAACTCGTCCCTTTCTGCGGTTTGTGGGGTAGAATATTTCCGGGTGATACGCAACTACAATGACCTCAAAAACCACTTTAATTTTATATTAAATCTAAATAGTAAGAATTTGCTTTAATAATAATTAGATATTGCAACGCACCGGAAATACCAATCGACAAGCTGTGTAAGAATACTTTAACTGTCTGTACCACGTCGGTAAAGGGGTGACGTTTCTCCCAGGTGGGGAAAACAACGTATAAAAAGCAAAGAGCTGTGCAAGGAAACTATAATCACATCCACGTGGGTAAAACAGAGAGTCGCCAGACTTCTTCATGAGCTACTCTCAGATTTGTTAGTTATGTCATTGGATGTATGACAACACGTAAAAAACCGAGAAAAACAGGGCCAAAAAAAATGTATTTATGGCCCATAGCTACAAGCAGGAAAACTGGCTATGTGACTGGACGGAGAGCCTAAGGGCACCAATTACCGGGAAATATTTCAGAAAAATATAGAATCTTATTTAAGAGAACCTCAAAAATTATTCATTAATTATATTTCTAATAAAATTTAATTTAATTCAGGTTTGTATTTTAATACATTCTAAAAACAACCAAGACACTTTAAAACTTTGAGATAGAGACATATTTTCTTTTTCCATCGTTCTGAATTGGCTGTCGGGGAAAAAGGCCTACGATGCTATTCTCTCGCTGGTAGAACCTTGCAGGAGAGACAATAAGGGACTACCTTTTGGTACGGTAAGAGTTGGAAGTAAGCCTGTGAGAGGATTTCTCGCAGGTGAACCTTCCCAGAGAGCTCTGGCTGAGGCTACCTTTGGGGATGCTCTCACATCTCTCTGGTTTTTTGAACTAAGGTTCCCACATGCCGAGGCACCTCGGTCTGTATTGAGAGGTGTATGTTCCGGGGTCGCAGACCTTGGGCATACGGCAAGAGTTGTCCGCTACTCCTATTGGAATAGTCGGCCAGCTGCCTCCTAAACAGGCCAAGGCATGGCGAGGGGTAAGCTGCGTCCCCACAGCAAACTCCTCTCCCGTCATCGGAAGGGCGTGGGACAAGTACCAAATGCCCGACCTACCTGATGCAGGTTTTCCTAGGGTTTTCCCTGCATTTCTTTTGGCGAATGCCGGGTAGGATCCTTAAACCATAGCCCGGGGGCCCTAGTTAACCCTTGGCTACCTTCCTCCACCCTTCCGCATCCCCCCTTTCAAATCGCTTCCTATGCTATTAAAGGGGAGTTGCCCTAAGTGGATTACCCTCAAGTAGCCTGTTGCCCTAAAAAAAAAACGGTAAGAGTTGTTCGCTATTCCCATTGGAATAGTCGGCCAGATGCCTCCTAAACTGGTCGAGGTACAGAGAAGGGAATGCTGCGTCTCCACAGCAAACTCCTCTCCCGCTATCGGAAGGGCGTGGGACAAGTACCCAATGCCCGACCTACCTGATGCAGGTTTTTCTACGGTTTTCCCTGCATTAGTTTTAGGCGAATGCCGGGTAGCATCCTTAATCTATAGTCCGGGGACCCTAGTTAACCCTTAGCTACCTTCCTCTACCCTTCCGCATCCCGCCTTTCAGATCCCTTCATATGCTATTAAAGAGGAGTTGCCACCATTTGGATTACCCTCATGTAGCCTGTTTCCCTAAAAAACAAAAATGAATTGGCTGTCTTTCTTATTCATTTTTTTTCATCAGACGTATTTGTTTTTCATTTTATGTAATATTATACAAGATTTTTATTTTATTTTTAGCTATTTTATACTAATTCAATTAATACTAGTCATTTTAAGTTTTATTATGTTTCTAATCATCTACTGTGGATAGTTTTTATTGTAAAGTATTACTGAAGATCCTTTTTTTCCTTCAAAATAATAATTGTTTAATGATTCTTGCAATTCAACGACAATATTTTTTAAGGATAAAATTACGGTAAGACAATAAACACATTTAAAATGCTCCAGTTAATTTTATTGTAATCGAAGCGAATCTATTTGAAATTATACATTATTAAAAACTAATTTTTTTTGTCCACTGTTGCTTACCGTCGACAAAGTAACCGTATCACGTACCAAGTCGGTCACATGTCATTACCGAGATTACGAAAGTAGCAAAGCTTGAATACAGAACCGGTATACCTTTAGAAATTAGAATTAAAGAGAAGTCGGCAGGAGAAATGCTCGAGGAGAGAAATGAGACGTCGTGAATAATGAGAAACTCTGCTCAAATTCAGAGCACGTCTCCTCTTAGTTGATTTAATAAACTTGGCCTAGACTTCGCCGTAGAAGCTTTCCCCGAATGTGAACTTCCGAAGTAGCGAAGAGTCTATTTGTATTCAAATAGGGAAATTTTAGTGATACGTCTATTATCTTAGGGAAGTATATACTGTATATACTGCTCAGTGAAGTAGGAGGGAAGTATCCACCATTCTTGTAAGGAGGGGGGGGGGGAAAGTCTCACGTTAAAAGTCTGAAATGGTTGCTGGATCTGGTAAGAATAAGTGCGTAATTAACATACGAATAAAACACTGTCGGTGGTCTACAACCAGGTTAAATGCAACTTAACAACCAAAATTTAATATAATAAAATCTGAGAATATATTTTTAAAAAATTAAACCCGTTACTTTCTGCAGCCTTACAATTTAAGTAGATATATTTATATACTTAAAAAAATAAATTGGACGTAAAGTTCAATAAACTTTCATGTAACAGAATAACAAACACCATTTTCACGACATTTTTTTTTCTTTAGAAATTTCTAAATATTCAGACATACATATAAATGTTGATATTTGCTCCTGAAGATGTTCGAAAAAAGGACGAACGATTCGTCGTCACAATGTATATTTTATTACTAGATAATAATATATATTCGGAAGATATAGTTGACTCATATATATAATCAAAATTATGTATATTTTTATGTATGTATTCTTTTTTAGGGTAACAGGCTACATGAGGGTGATCCACGTTGGGCAATTCTCCTTTAATAGCATACGAAGGGATTTGAAGGGCGGGATGTGGAAGGGGTAGAGCAAGGTAGCCAATGGTTAACTAGGGATCCCGGGCTATAGTTAAAGGATCTTACCGGGTAATTCACCTCAAAGTGATGCAGGGAAAACACTAGAAAAACCTGCATTAGGTAGGTCGGGCATTGGGTACTTGTCCCACGCCCTACCGATAGCGGAAGAAGAGTTTGCTGTGGGGACGCAGCATTCCCTTCTCCGTGCCTCTACCAGTTTAGGAGACAGCTGGCCGACTATTCCAATGGGAACAGAGAACAACTCTAAGAGTTTTAGCGTATTTCCAAGGTCTGTGTCCCCGGAACATACACCTCTCAAAACAGGTCGAGGTGCAACGGCTTGTGGGAACCTTAGTTCAAAAACGGCAAGGAAAAGGCAGACCCAAAGGTAGCCCCTTCATGTCTCTCATACAAAGTTCTGCCGGCGAGAGAACATCCCTCGCAGGTACTGCCTGCGAGAGATTAACCGTCGCAGACTTGTACTATTGTATGTATGTATTTACGTTAATCTTTATATAAATTAAAGCGTGAGGGCATATTGCAACAAAATTTCGTATACATATTCTACAAATCACGCTAAATGGTACTGTGAGGTACAGAAACCCATAGTATAAAAGTGGAAAGCATTATAATTGAAAATGTGAACATTTAGAGTCAAATTACTGCGCGCCAAGAGACCGTGACGTCACGCTAGAGAGATAGAGTGAGAGACGTTACTATGCGACGAACAAAGGAAATAGTTCCTTTTCCGTAATAAAATAAAGCAAAATTAATTTCATTGATTGAATGTAGAATATTATGCAGTAATTCTCCATCGAATGATAATAAAAAACAATACGAAATACTTTACGATCCTGGAGGGAAATGTAAGTTAATGTTCGTCGCCATGTTTAGTGACTCCAATATGGCGACTATTTGTTTACATTGTGAATCTAGCTGATAATTTAATCTTTGGTAATGTCTGAAGACTGAGGGACAATTATATCCTGCAGTACTCAGGGAGTATATTTAAGAAGAAATTCTGAGGTATGTTTGTTGCGACTGATGCAATAAAATTCAATATATTTTACAGCTGTTGAATTAATGCACTATTATCTGTGGAAAGTGTGTACGGAACTAGGAACAGTTAGATTTAGGTTAAATCACTTCTTCACTAAAGATTAATATAGAATTAAATACTTTTCCGGGTTTATAGAAATCAGTACACGTGGCAACTCCGCGCACACAGATGATTAACTAATAAAAGAATTAACTATTAATAAATTATTGACCCGGTTATTAATCTGAGAATGTTTATTATATAATTTTTCTCTGGTAAAGTCCTGGATGCCAAAAAAATAACGATTTTACTGATCTTTATAGTCTTATAAACGATTTTTCTCGTCATTTCTTTGACCAACCTTTTTCTTTATGCTTTTCTCTTTTCTTTTTTCTCTTATTTGCCTCTTTTCACTTTTCCTTCTTCAGTTATGTACTCTAAGACTATGGAATACCCGAGTAAATCTAAATAATAATGAATAAAAAATTAAACGTTTTTAATTGTATTGACATTTACGGTGGTTAAAGGAAACGTTACCGTTTATAATTCTTTTAATGGAAAAACTTTATAATATTAAAATTAAATGGCCCTTGTGTCCGAAAAACTTTTTTTTAACGAAAAATCATATATAAACACGTTACGTCCTTACATTTGTATTTTAATCGTTCTGGAAACCTTAAGGAGAAAAAATAAAAGCAGAATGCTTCAGAAAATGTGGTTCGGAAGGATTCTAAATTACTGTGTGATTGATTACGTCATAGAAAGGTTGTGGTGGGTCAAATAAACAGTAAAGGTTGCTTTGCGACTAGAAAGGTTTGTCGGAGGACAGAAGCCAACTCAGGACCCTAGTGAACGTGGTTTAAGAAACGTGTACACTCACGCACCACGAGGATGTTTTGAGCGCGGTACAGACGCCGATGCTACATGACACAATATGGAACCTTTTCTCCTGGCTGTCAGGAAGGACGTATTTCCGCGGCGGCGATCTCTCTGACACATGTAATAGCTGCCAGAGGAGAATTCCGTGTTCCTTCACGGTCCACCGTACAACCCAACGCCGCTCTTCAAGAGATCTCTCGACCAAAGAAATTTTCTTTTTTAAAAAAATAAATAAATTCTCTGAAGTCTGCTTTCTTGATCTCGTAAAGACTGCAACTTCTCCAACCCTTTCAGTATTCTTTAATTCAATATTAGTGCAACTCGAGCAGAATAATTTGTTATTGTGGTAAAAAAATTCAATCTATAAGGATTCAAGGAGTCAAAATGGTGACAACTTTTCAGAAAACGCAGTAAATTGCTGGAATAAATGCGAATATGAACATATTTTGATCTGGTTGGATGAAATAATCAAATGTATAGAAAGGAAAATGGGGTTTATAAAACGTTCTGAACGGAAGCATTTCTTTCGGAATAATAGATTCAACGCGGGAAGAGAGGAACCATTGGAACGTGTAATTTTAAATAAGTTTAATTACCGTGGAAATATCATAGAAAGTTGGTATTTGAGGATAGTTGATAGACGAGGTGGAGGATATAAATGAAGTTGATATCCCTCTAGAGGGAAAATAGGTCTATAAAATCAGGACAGCTCCTCGTCCCATTGGAACAGTCGGCCAGCTGCCTTCTAAACTCGTCGAGGTACGGAGAAGGGAATGCTGCGTCCCCACACCAATTTCCCGCTATCGGAAGGGTGTGGGACAAGTACCCAATGCCCGACCTACCTGATGCAGGGTTTTCTAGGGTTTTCCCTGCATCACTTTAACGCGAATGCCAGGTAGGATCCTTAAAATATAGCCCGGGGGCCCTAGTTAACCCTTGGCTACCTTCCTCTACCATTCCGCATCCCCCCTTTCAAATCCCTTCCTATGCTATTAAAGGGGAGTTGCCACTATGTGGATTGCCCTCATGTAGCCTGTTACCCCCCCAAAAAAAGGTTTTCCCTGAGACTGTGAGGGCTATTCTCTCGCAGGCAGTACCTGCGAGGGATGTTCTCTCTCAGGCAGAACCTTGTACGAGAGACAGGAAGGAGCTACCTTTGGGGATGCCTTTTCCTCTCTCCGTTTTTGAACTAAGGTTCCCACAAGCCGTGGCACTTGCTGTCGATCGCAGTACCGTTAGTCGACGGGGCAAGTTGTTACGTGGTTGAAAGGGGTACGCCAATAGTGGGGACACTACTCGCAGAGTGGTAGACACCGCACTGCATCAACTCCTAACAATATGCTGACAGTTAACGTAATATGGACAGCGTAAGGGTTGTATCTACACACTGGAAAAATAGCATGAAAATTTTATTTGCAAATAAATTTAATACATTACGTTGGGGAGGGGTCTGGGGGTAACTTTCGTAGTTTGAACAACTACATTCTTTAAATTGCTTGGAGTGCGTTTCTTCGCCCCTTTTTTCCGTGAACCGTGTAGGATACTGAAGTTGGTCAGTGTCTTCAAGTTACTGTATTTACTACGACGAGAATTTCTAATTATCTGATCTGGATACTGCCATCGATGTACCTTTCATCAGTGTGTTAACAAAGTCTTCATGCCTGAGTAAGTGCGGCACCAAACTTGTCTCGCCTCTGGTTTGTGTGCTCCATCGACACTTTAACGTTAAACCCCCTCTATTTCAGTCAGCGCCTTACTTGTTTTCCAGTTGTTCACGTTTCTCTTCCAAACAATCACGTTCTCCACAGCACAGGTATGTGTTATAATTGTAGGACGATGGTTTCAATTGCATTGAAATTATAATTATTTATTCGTTGCTTCCGAGGTGGCTGTAAAGTGAAAGGAACGCTGGCTGGTCCCTGTTGTTCTGCAGAGGCCTAACGAGCCGGAACTGCTGCCTCGCCGCAAAACACTCGTAAATATTCATACCGCTACAATTCCGGCAGCAAGGGCCTCGAGCACGCCACTTTACACGCCAGTCGCACGGCTCCGTCTGCAAATTGCTTCGTTCTGCAGCCGCTGCAGCCGATGTCGCTGCGACCCCCTCTCAAGTTATTGCCACTTTCCCTCTACTACGCCCCAACGTGGCCAGGCAGCCGCCGGTTAGTTCCTTTTAATGAGAATGAGACGGAACAATTATTATCTTTGGGATAAATACCCTAATTAACGACGACGCCGAATGCTGTAATACTGTCTTTATCAGACCAGATAACAAAATGGCTGACTTAAGAAAATAAATCATTTTACTCCAATTCAAACAACTGGGATGTCATTTCTCGCCAAGGAATGTGACCCATGAATCCGCAGTCAGAACGTTTAGAATGAATGGCGGGACAAGCAAAGGTGCCGAACAAGTGCACAAAATTTCACCGCTACCAGCGAGCTGTATACGTAATTCATTTGTGACCACACGTAATCTAATTTCCTACGAGGAAACACGGAATCACTTGTAAAGAATTATTTTTGTGGGCTGGGTTTTTACGTTAAATTAAAATATATTGACCATTAAATAAATTTTTATAAAAGTTTTTTACAGATAAGCATAAACAACTCTTATCTCAGACACCTGTGGTTCTTACGTAGAAGAGATCTGCTGCCAGTAGCAAATACGTGCTGCTATTCTGTGTTGTGTTGCCTGCTGTAGCTCTCGTACCGACGTCTCCGTATCTCACAGCCGGCAGAACGGGTTAAGTGCAGTGATGACTTTAGTCAGGACCACTGCAAGGCGTCGACTCAGGGGTTGACCACTGGCTCAGGCGTCGTACTAAATTGTGTGGCTTCGATGAACTCTTCATTAACAAACTGTGACCCCTTTCTCACGACGATTCTGCCTTGGACTATATCAGAGACAACGACTTGGAAAAGCTTACAGCAGAACTCATGAGATTTGTAGATCTATGACACTTAAAACGTAAACACGTAACGCAATACGGAGCCTCACATATTCACATCCACCAGCTGCGGTGAGCGCAGAACAACTGTCTCCCAGTTTCAGAAGCTTATCTTCTTACAGCCTCCCATTCTTTTACTTCTTTTTCATTATTAGAAAACTTGGTCGGAATGTCAGTTTAACTGTTTCTTCTATTGTTACAAGAGTTATAGCACGCAGCTGCAGTTGCGTAGTCAACAATGGCCAACTATTCCGTCATGTTGAGGCCAACAATCGAGACATGACACGAAAATTACTTGGATGGAAATATTTATCTCCTCCACCCCCCACGCAACGTGCACGATTTCGAATTCTTTAAACCACAGCAAACAACACTTCCAAGACAAAGCAAAACTAAACCAAAATACACGCGTTACACACTAAAGCGCCCTCTATATATTATCGGACTTTAAAATGACCGTTGTAAAAATATCACACTGTGTAAATATTTTTTATATAAAAAATATACCACTAAACGGAGAAGTTTAAGCTTTTTGGGAAACTTTTTATCCCCCTCCATCAAGGTTGTAATGTAATATTTCTGGTTTTTTAAAAATTATTAACCAAAAAAAATTTTTTAGTGACGTTCAATGCCACCTGATCAATGATTTTGCCCTAGAAAATGAACCTGAAAAAACGATAGAACCAACAATGATAATGTGTATACTTATCATCAACGAAAGGGGTGTCACCTCTGTGTCTTACTATAATTATCGCATCATAAGTAAAGTCGTTTGGGATGAAAAAAATAATTATTCCTATAGATATAAAAGTGCGAAAAACCCGTAAATAACACGAATTAAGATAGGGCGACTATTTACTTATTATGTTTTTTTTTCAGAAGTACCATATTTACAAATGTACGTAAAACATTGTATCTCAAAAGAGTATTCGCAAGTTGGGTGCCGCGTTGACTCACAGTGGCTGGTTTGATCTCAAGCCTGGAGAATTGGTACGTCGGCACACCAATGTTGATGTAACCTGTATCAACAAATAAACTACGAAGAGTCAAAACGTATCCACCATAATTTCCCCATTGCGAAAATTGATAAAACAATATATTTTCGGAATGAATTCACATTTAATAGGGAGATAATGGCCGAAAAAAAACTAATATTTTCAGAACATTTTTTTTTTGGTCGGAAAAATATTTGGAAACTCTCCACGACGTCTTCCAAGGTTATTCGAGATAATGTTGAAAATTAAAAAAAAAATAATCAACCCCCCCCCAAATTATATTTTTTCTTCACATATTCAGGATCAACAAGGTTTTTGGAAGGCGATAAATGGTCTTTCACTTATCAATTTGCAAATTCCCTATTTTCTTGATCATTTGTTTTATTAATACAGACATTTTTCTATTCATGAACCGTGGAAATGTTTTCAACTTCGAAGGCTATGATAAGAATGGGAAAATCTAGGCCTGACTGGGAAATTGAACCCAAAAGTCACTGTTTAATTGTCTTGCAGCTCTAACATCTCAGCTGCCCTTGTCGATTCTCGTACTCAAGCGAGCATATAAAATGAATGGCGGGCCAAGTAGCGGTCCCGAACAATCGGAGAGCAAATATATCTATTTTTACAGACTTGAACACCGACTAGAAATTTTCCGAAACCTGAAGAAAGCTTCGCGGCATAATTTTAGGACTACAATTGACAGTATAAATTGATCATAGGCTCTTTAAAGGTAACAGTAAAGGGGTTTTTCTTTATTTTTGAAGCTATTTGAAATAGCCTCATTCGTTTTGATTGCTTACTAAGACGGATTAATTAAAGAATCTATAAAGGGGAAGAATGGTAAATTTACCTTAATACTCTGACAATGTCCGTCCGCGACACACACGTAGGTGGTACAAGGGAAATCTCGATTGGCCTTCCACGTAGTTCTGTAATGAAATATTCCACGTAGGCGGTCACAAGTCGCGGCCTCTGATTAACACAATTAACGCCATTTATTTATACATGCAAGACAATAAGGGAGCCAACGCGCTTATTTGATTTCCTTCCGCTGGTCGCCTCCGCTTGATCTAATAACAGGCGTTGAGATGCGTTGCGTGGTCGAGGAGAAGGGCTTGTTTTAATAACACGGCCACGCGATTGCTCCTCCGGTCGGTTGCTGTGCGAATATTGAATTACAGGTGCGGGGGGGGGGGGGTGAACATTAGCGATCGTATCAGATGGCGACGAAAACCCTTGCGAAATATAACTTTATTCTCTTTTTGGAGTTGGGGGCGGGAGTCTGTAAGGTAAAGTACAACACCGGCCCCGTCTCAAGGGATTAGCACCCCCTGATATTAGCCGAAAATTAGTACGGAATAACGAGGTAAATTCTAATGACGTCATCCATGTTGCTCATACACAGATTCAAAATGGCTTCTTATTAAAAGGTTCGATTTTACCTAAAATTTAAATTCTTTTATCTAACTCAACATTTGATTGTGTAAAAGATCTGAAATTAAGAATTCATTCATATTCAATATTTTCCTGTATGTTTAGTTAATAGTATGATTATATTTTTTCCCTCAATACAATTTTTCTATTCCTATAGGACTAATTTATTCAGCAAATAAAATTCTTTTTGGAATTTCAAGCTTCTACAAACCACCTTTACTCATTTGAACGTTCCTGGGTCCCATTTTGCATATTCTCCATTAACATTTTCGGGTATTCGTGATCTCAAACCCTATAAAAAGCACGTTTCTGTAAGTGAAATCAAATCCTTGTGCCATTTCCTTTTATTAAATTTTTCCTATTTTCGGATTTTCCGAAGTCACCCAATATTCCTATTCATTTTTCTGTGCCTAATTGATACCCGTGTCGCACGGGTTGCCATAAATAAAACACAGCGATATCCATAACGGCGGATTTGACTCCAATCTCGGTTGATCTCGCGTTATTTTTTATGTAACGCCCCTTTACCCCTTACCAGTAAATATGCTCCCCTATCATTCCTATTCGGGTTTAAATTATACACAAAAATATATGCAGTAACGCTATCCATCTCATTATATGACGAACGGGGTTGAAATTATAAACATACAATACAGGAATATATTGTATAAGTCTTATTGACGCTGAATGATTTTGACGTTTTAACATGATTTGAAAACTTACATCCATGCTCAACCATGCTTTGGGATTTAAACGGCAAATTGAATAATATAATTAAACACAACGACTCCCATAACTAAGGATTCGACTCTAATCTCGGTTGTTTTGCAGTTCAAAGATTGAAGCCTTTCCCGGTGCAGTTGTTCAATATATTGTTTTGCAGTTATTTTTATGTAACGCCAGTCCACATCATCCGTAAAGTTTCTCCCCGCCTATGACGAAAGTGGTTGGAGTTATAAGCATACAACATTGGGAGTAACACTAAGAATCTCATTGCCCCTGACAAATATTTATTCGACGAAAATATCGGCCGTTTGAACACGTTTGAAAATTACCACTCGCTGGCATAATTAATCTCAGCAACGTCGATAGCCACGATTCGACTCCAATATCGGTTGTTCTGGCGTTATTTTTTTTGTAATGCCTCGACACAACCACCCCTAAGAATGAAAAGGTCTTAAGCCGAAAGAGTTTCAAATTAAACACAATCAACATCGGGAGAAACACAATGAATCTATCTCACCCTGAAAAATATTTATTCGACGCAAAAAATCGCCAGATAAACACGTTTGAGAATTTCCACCCTCACCCCTGTGGGTTCAACGGCAAGTTTAATGTCATAATTAAACTCAGCGACGTCCATAAACTCTGATTTGACTCCAATATCGTTTGCTTTGGAGTTATTTTTTATTTGCTCCCCCTCAAACACCCCTAATAGTGCTCATTTCCCACCCCGCAACAGGTTAAAATTATACAACATCGGGAGAAACACCATTAATCTCATTTATCCAGAAAAAAAAAAATTATCCGACGCAAATATCGGCCGTTTGAGCACAGTTGAAAATTTCCACCCACGCCGCGGTGGGTGGTAGAAGTGTCTTACAACCCCACAGTGTTTGTTTCCGGTTCAAAAGGAAAGTGTGTACGAAATTTGGTCTGTATTTGTGCTCCACGTGTGTATATTACTATGCGGAACATACACACATACACATACAATGGCTGGCAACGTTAAATACGTCCTCAATTAATTGATTCTCTGGACATCCCCGATCAATTCAAAATTTTTATAATTTACCTTACATATCTATTGAATTTCACACGAGTGACGTAACGGTTGGTTTATCATCTACACCTGAGTAAAGCGACAAGGTTTGAATAACATTCGTGTGCTTTTTATTTTCATTCCTTTATTCTGCCTGTTTTATTGATTGCAAACTTTCTGTAACGTGTTATCGTCGTTTACTTCTCCTACCAGCCGGAATAAAAATAAAACAAAAGGATCAATACCAAGGATTTTTTTTACGCGGGTTATTCTAATAAAAGATGTCTCTTTTTCACAACGGTTGCTTTTCGTAAGTGTTTCTTGTCTACAAGATAAGGTAATAATGTTCCTTATGCAGACTCCGCAGTGCAGAAGCGACGAGATGTTTCTTTCCGTCTTTACGACGACGTCGACGTCGACGCCGACGCCATGGCGAGGCGCCAGGCCTCCAAGCGAGGTTTTGTCGCGAGCTGTCACTCGCGGATATATCGATATCTCGGAAGTGGCAGCAATAACATTTTGTGTTGTTGCGAGGGGATGAGAAGAGGTGGATGGGGGGTGGGCGGGGGTTGGGGAGAGGAGATGGAATAGGCGTCGGCGGACTGACACCTTCCAAATCACATACTTTTATGTACTTTGCAGGTACTGTCTCTCTGTTTCCTTCCCGAGTTTCTATTTCTCCAGCCGACACAGTTTTGCCAACACACAACAAACAAAAGTTAAGTTTTACCGGCGAATAATTCGTTAAAAAAATTTCCTTTCCAATGATTCTTTCCATACTGAATATTCCATGTTAGTTTCACTAAACGTCATGAATATCAACGATTGTAATTATTTTCTAAAATAATAAATGGAAAAATCGTTGAAGCCATATACAATTTTATTAATAAAGACTTTAATTATGTTGAAAAACATCTTGCATATATTAATCAATATATAAATATACCAGAGTGAGTCAGAAAATTATAATGCTTATAAAGAAAAATTTAATTTTCCGACGTTTCGTCCTCATTTAAGCCCTTTTCAGGTTGGACAGATTTTTAAAAATAATTTCTTATATAACACAATAGACTCACAATTCTTCCTGTTGCGATATAATTAAAATTTAAAATATATAAACATAGGAAAGTGAGTCAGAAAATTATAATGTGTATTACGAAAAAATAAATTTTACGACGTTTCGTCCTCATTTAAGCCCTTTTCAGGTTGGACAGATTTTTTAAAAAATATTCTCTTATATAATACAATAGACAATTGCGAAATAATTAAAATATATAAACATAGGAGAGTGAGTCAGAAAATTATAATGTATATTACGAAAAAAAATAATTTTACGACGTTTCGTCCTCATTTGAGCCCTTTTCATTTTGGACAGATTTTTAAAAATAATTTCTTATATGATACAAAAGACAATTGCGAAATAATTAAAATATAAAATATATAAACATAGGAGAGTGAGTCAGAAAATTATAATGTTTATTACGAAAAATTTCATTTTACGACGTTTCATCCTCATTTAAGCCCTTTTCATGTTGGACAGATTTTTAAAAATAATTTCTTATATGATACAATAGTCTCACAATTCTTCCTGTTGCGAAATAATTAAAATATAAAATATATAATCATAGGAGAGTGAGTCAGAAAATTATAATGTGTATTACGAAAAAAATAAATTTTACGACGTTTCGTCCTCATTTAAGCCCTTTTCATGTTAGAAAGATTTTTTAAAACATTTTCTTATATAATTTAATTGACTTACAATTATTCTTGTTGCTAAATGAATAAAATATAAAATATATAAATATACTAGAGTGAGTCAGAAAATTATAATGTTTATTACGAAAAAAAATAATTTTACGACGTTTCGTCCTCATTTAAGCCCTTTTCATGTTGGACAGATTTTTAAAAATAATTTATTATATGATACAATAAACTCACAATTCTTCCTGCTGCGAAATAATTAAAATTTCGGTTGCAATTAATTACATCCAAAAATATATTTAAAATCTGTGCCACACGACAAAGGTCCTAAAAAAGGGACGAAACGTCGTAAAATTAATTTGAGATAAATAACATTATAATTTTCTGACCCATGGCAGTCCATTTATTATTATAATGTCAGAATTTTTTTCAAAATTATTTATAGTCTTTATAATACGAGGCTCACACAAGATCTGTATAAATTTTTTCAACAGGCAAGGCCTCTAAATTAATTTAATAAATTATATACAAAAATTATTAACATCTGTCAAAGCTGAAGAGGTCCTAAAATACGACAAAACGTCGTAAATATTAATTTTTTTAATTAACGTTATAATTTTCTGACTCAAAGCCGTCTTTAATTACGCTATTATTTTTGTTTCAGCATTATTAAGAGTCTTTATGATACGTGGCTTCAATGATCTGAATAAGGAAACACAGTCTTGCCTCTGAATTAATTTAATAAATTGTATAAAAAAAATTATATTAAAATCTGCCGAACCTGAAGAGGTCTTGAAATAGGAAGAAACGTCGTAAACTTAATTTTTAAAAAAAATCGTTGTACATTTTCTGTCTCAAAGCCGTATATACATTAGTTTATAATCATAAAATATACCTTAAACCCACTTGTAAAGAAATAGACTATACAGGAAAATTATATATAACGATATGTCCCATATCGATCCGTATTCACAGATCGATTGTGTCGATATCAGACGCTTGGCTATTGCGACGTTGTGTGACGTCACTGATGCTCGGTTAGGGGCCGAATGCAAGTAGGTGTGGTATTTGTAATTTTCGTCGTGAGAACCTGCCTTAAAAATTCATTTCTTTCATATTTCAAATCCGGGGCAAAAAAGGGCCTAAAATTTTATAAAGTTTTAAAAATTGTCACTGTTATGTTGGTATTTATTGTAGTGTGTTTAACCTGGTGTCACACACGGGAATAACTAACGATCGCAATGAATATTCAACAGTAACACATATTATGTAACATATAAACTACGGAACACATAGTTATATTTCACTATTGCAACAAGAATAATTACGTAAATTGATTAAACATCCTCTTTTGGCGCTAAAGTAAATGTAAGAGTGAAAGACCGTATTTTACGGTATTCATGAATACTTCCGAAAAGCGGTGTTTACTTCGGTACTTGTGGGCAAACGTTATCAGGCTGAATAAATAACGGATTCGAGTGCGTGTAATGGAGTACAGGCTAACAGGCTGATTGATTAACTGACATGAACACGATGAAACAACCAACCCCCACGCAAAGGTTACAATTACTGGAGTATTGAAGTCGTTTATTAAGGATAGAATATTTCCTTTTGCATTTTAAACGCAAGGTAAACAAAATTAATAACGAATAAATTATAGTAATGCTTAAGGGGGAAAAAAATGAAATTTCTGATTATTCATAAACACTGACATCAAGACTACATAAATTTGTTTTTAAAATTTGCGCTAATAATTGCTTATACGTAAACAAATACACTACTTTAATGTACCTACACAAAAGAAATAGTAACAAAAATATCCCGTTCTTATACGGATCCAATGGACATTGATTTCGAAATACAAACTTGACCTCAGGGTCCCGTGGGGTAATGTTTTTCTTATCATAATCGTCACCTTATAGAATGTCGCAATACCGTTTCTAAAGGCCCTGGTGACGGCTGCAGACACAGCGGGTGAGCCAGAGGTGGACCGCTGAAGTAGGCTGATGACGTCATGTGTGACGTCAGGAGTTCGTCACACAACCAGGTGTTTTCTCAGTTAACATGTAAAAGTATGTATGGACAAGAAGATTAATTACAGGTCGTTTAAGAAGTAAGGAAAACACAAGTAGAGAGCTCTGGCGGAGGCTACCTTTAAGGATTCCTTCACATCTCTCTCGTTTTTTGAAATAAAGTTCCCATAAACCGAGGCACAACGGCCTGTTTTGAGAGCTGTATGTTCCAGGGACTCAGACCTTGGGCATACGGTAAGAGTTGTCCGCTGTTCCCATTGAAATAGTCGGCCAGCTGCCTCCTAAACTGGTCGAGGCACGGAGAAGGGAAAGCTGCGTCCCTACAGCAAACTCCTCTCCCGCTATCGGAAGGGCGTGGGACAAGTATCCAATGCCCGACCTACCTGTTGCAGGTTTTTGTAGGGGTATTTCCTGCATACTTTTAGGCGAATTGCTGGGTACGATACTTAAAACATAGCCCGGGGGCCCTAGTTAACCCTTGGCTACCTTCCTCTACCCTTCCGCATCCCCCTTTCAAATCCCTTCCTATGCTTCTATAGGGGAGTTGCCACCTTGCGGATTAGCCTCGTGTAGCATGTTACCCTTAAAAAAATCCTGGGATGCTCTCTAGCAGGTAGAACCTTGTAGGGGATACGGAAGGGGCTACCTTGGGGATACCTTTTCCTCTCTCCGTTTTTGAACTAAGGTTCCCAAAAACCGAGAGACCTCGACCTGTTTTGAGAGGTGTGTGTTCCGGGGTCACTGACCTTGGGCATACGGTAAGATTTGTTCGCTGTTCCCATTGGAACTGTCGGCCTGCTGCCTCCTAAAGTAGTCGATGTACGGAGAAGGGAATGCTGCGTCCCCACAGTAAACTGCAATCTCGTTAACGGTAGGGCGTGGGACAAGTACCCCAATTCCCGACCTACCTGATGCTGGTTTTTCTAGGCTTTTCCCTGCATTACTTTTAGGCGAATTCCGGGTAGGATTCTTAAACCATAGCCCGGGCCCTAGTTAACCCTTAGCTACCTTCCTCTACCCTTCCGCATCCCCCCTTTCGAATCCCTTCCTATGCTTTTAAAGGGGAGTTGCCACCTTGCGGATTAGCCTCGTGTAGCCTGTCCCCCCCCCCTCCAAAAAAACTGGTCAAGGAGCATCAACGTCTAGCCCCGATGTTTATACTTTGGCCTGATTAAGTCTTAATAATAATTCAGCCATACTAAAACTCTCACCATAAATTTAACATGTTATCGGCATATTTAGAAAAATACAGTAATTCAAATTTATTGACCAATAATTCGCGTCGTAAAAATTAAAAGTAAAATACTAACCACAGCGGCATAGAGTTTTTCCGCTCGTGGCCAGCGATATCAGTGCATCAAGCTGGTTAGTATCACAGACACATTTGTCTACCGCACGTAAGTAATGAACACGAGCAAATTAAATTATTATTAAAACCCACACAAAACAAATTAAATTTGGTAAACGGTGAATTGCGTAAAAATAACATCTTACAACTTTAACTACTATAATATATGAAGCTACTTACCTGATTCTGAATATGTTTGAGTTAATTCGTTTTTAAAATGTATATACATATATATATACATATATATTGTAATAATTGGTAATTAAGGCATTGTTCTAATTGAAAAGTTGAATTGTAGAGGACACATTATTGATAGTGATAGCGGACGCCACAACAAACAGACAATGAAAGGAGAGTATTGTTGAATGGTGGGGAGAGGATTTACGCGCTCAAAATTAGGAGACGAACAGAGACAGTTGGGCAGTAAGCGGCGGGGAGAACAGATCAAAAGTCTAATTGACGAAAGTTTGAACAGTTTTGTCAGTCAGCAGCGAGAATAAAAGAGGTTTAATTTAAGGAACGAGAGAATGTGTTCCGGTAATAAGGACGCTGTTACATCAAATTGCAAAAAGTAAAGCAATCTTCAGTCAACAGACCAAACTAGTGAGTTACTTTTTCAACATGACTCACGAGATCTACGAATCCAGGTTGCAGTAAATCATCGAGAAGTAACCAATTTTATTTTACACCAACCGACAAACTATGTTAATTAGAGTCTGTGAATAATTAGAATCTGTGAAAATCCCACCATTGTGCTACGAAAATTTAATGTGAATCTTGGGCTGCCGTAAGTAGAAAGAAAATCTTAAAATTATTGTAAACCGTTTTAAAAGATAAACGTCAGATCGTTCTTTAATTATTGATAAAATAAAATTGTTTAAACTCAATCTTTTAGTATAAATTCCTTCATTAATAAATTTCGTCTATGTTTAGACGCATCAATTTCCTTATAAAGTAAATGTAAATTTTGTGTTCCTTGATTGTTTAAATTCTGCCATTATCAAACCCAGTTCAAGACCCTGAGATCCCAATTATATTTTGTATTATGAATAATTGTTTTAAATTTGGCATAATAAATTTTGTTTATTGTTTAAAGTTAATAGTGTATTTCATTTAAATGTCAACACATAGATAAGTATGCATTATAATATATAAACCGCCTTCGTTTCCGTGCGGTTCTCTGTCAAACGTCATCAGATGAATCTCGGACGATTTTCTTACAAATGTTTTTCTTGTTTTCTCTGATTCTTTTTTTTTACTTTTCTCACTCCTTCTTCCTCACCTTTATACTCCAAGACAATGTAATACTCCAATAATCCAAATAATAATTTTACATCACCATTGTCAATAAATATGAAATCCAGTCCTTTCGTCATCATAAAAGTAACC
This sequence comes from Zhengitettix transpicula, assembly GCA_037074705.1. NCBI lineage: Eukaryota > Metazoa > Arthropoda > Insecta > Orthoptera > Tetrigidae > Zhengitettix > Zhengitettix transpicula. Next base: position 20,181,475 of record CM073591.1, read on the forward strand.
TTGTCGTATCTAACATATTTATTATATTACACCCAATATTTACTAAATATTATTGTGTATCACCTGATAATGTCACCAATTAAGGTTCAAAGCGTAGTTTTTCTATATTGTTTTGGGGGTAGGGTTGCGGCGGGGGTAAGAATAATGCGAATGTTAATATATTCCCAATTATCTGAAAAATAATCACCAAAGATGCGATAATAATTTACTAAATTATAATCAATGGTTTTTGTGTGCGAAAAGGGTTGATTTGGCAGATAATTAAAGACACTCCTAAATATGAGGATTTTTTTAGATCGACTGGTAAATTTCTTATTATTTGTAACTTGTACTGACTTGTATTTTTCTTTCAATATTTTTTTTTAAAAAGTAATTTAGACTAATAGGATTGATGACGCAATAATTAATTAAATTTTTGTCAACAATGTATGATTTATTGACTAAATATACTGTAATAAGCACTGTTTGATATTGTGTATTTATTTTGACTTACTTAATAATTCTCCCTGGCGAAAAATGTTATCGCTGGGGTAAAGGGATTTTTGATGGAGCTTCTTTGCTCAGAGAGATACGAAGGGGCTACCTTTGGGTATGCCTTTTCCTCTCCGTTTTAGAACTAAGGTTCCCACAAGCCGAGGCACCTGGGCCTGTTTTGAGAGGTGTATGTTTCGGGGTCGCAGATCTTGGGCATACGGTAAGAGTTGTTCGCTATTCCCATTGGAATAGTCGGCCAGCTGCCTCCTAAACTCGTCGAGGCACGGAGAAGGGAATGCTGCGTCCCCACAGTAAACTCCTCTCCCGCTATCGGAAGAGCGTGGGACAAGTACCCAATGCCCGACCTACCCGATGCAGGTTTTTCTAGGGTTTTCCCTGCATTTCTTTAGGCGAATGCCAGGTAGGATCCTTAAAATATAGCCCGGGGGCCCTAGTTAAGCCTTGGCTACCTTCCTCTACCCTTCCGCATCCTCCCTTTCAAATCCCTTCCTATGCTATTAAAGGGGAGTTGCCCAAAGTGGATTACCCTCATGTAGCCTGTTGCTCTAAAAAAAACAAAAAAAAGCTTCTTCGCTAGACTGTTGTGGTGTGAAGGATCGTTTTGTGGCGTTGTTATTTTGAACTTGACATCGCACACTGTAAATTAAGATAAAAGGATTAGATTTTCGTAGTTTTTATTCAACACCGGAGGTCCTGGACAACAGCTGAGACGACACCAGTCCGCCATTGTAAGTCAGTTTTTATTTACAAACACCATAAGGAGGAAACCCTAAATAGATTCTTCCTGTTGAATAAGAAATATAGACTGAAAAAATATGGGGAGGGTGGGAATATAAATAGCACACAAGGTTTCTGGGATCCTTGTCCCCTATTTCGTCAGGTGCTAAGAAGAGCCTAGAGCGACACAACTGCACTGGTTAGTTGACAACCCAGACTCATTTCACAAATGCTTCACATTAAATCCAACACCACAGCTGTTAACGAACAAACAGACACTGTGCAAACTCAATAATTGCTACTATCCCTTATTCTTACGCTAAATCTTTTCGCTTTTGAGTGGTTGTCAAGTGACCAGTGCAGTTGTGTCGCTCTAGGCTCTTCTTAGCACCTGACGAAAGGACGACAAGGATCCGAGTGTGGTATTTATATACCCCTTTTTTTCTGTATTGCCTTTCATTATTATCTAAACTAACTTACTAACTAACTCCTTGACTCGACAGCCTCATGAAGGGCCTTGGCCTACCGAGACGGCAGCCAGACTGTCATCTTACATGACACATTCTGGATTTAGGAGTGACACCTGGTCAGAGTGTCGATTCTCCTCCCACACAGCCTTAACCCCAGTTTTCTTGACCAGGACGACCGCAAACATCCATGCCCATGCCGGGATTCGAACCCCGGGACCTCTGTGATGCGAGGCAATGACGCTGGCCACAGCAGGCCGGCATTCGTTATTATCTATCAGACGTAATTTTTTTTAAAAAAATCATTGGCTATTTTAAGCATCTTTGCTACCCCCACCTTACCCTCAGCAAAAGCCTCGCACCATTTATTGTTCATCCATTATTATTATTATTGCTAGAAAGGGATATTTTCTAATCTGTCTCTGTTTCAAGGAACTTCCAATTAATGACGTGCAGCAACATCTTTGAATGACTCGTCATCCAAGGATTACCTTTGAAAGAAACACCAGGTAATTCTGCTAGCTGTGTGATATTCCAAAATATATAGATGCGTTTAATAATCCTCCGAGTGGAGTGTATTAAATTCATTTATGGCCGCCCCCCCCCCCTTCCCCAAAAATTTCCGGATTGCGCGTGCGCACAATCACACACAGAGAGACTGTGTGTCTGTGTGTGTGTGTGTGAACGTGTGCGGGTTTCATTTGGCCGGGTGACTATTTCTGCAAGCAATGTATTCGCTCGGGTTTGCGGTTTCTAATCCAAGCTTTAACTACCCGGGTGTTCGCAATGAACTTTCGTTACACCGCGCCAGAAGTGTACTCGCAGATTGGAACGGAACCGCCGTCGCCGTGTGTGTGTGGGGGGGGTGCAATTGAATCTAAGTGTACCAGGTAAGCATAGTTTCCACCCTCTCAGCTCTCAGCCCCCGCCCCCACCCCTCGCACCCACCCGACCAATTGAGGTCACCCCCCTAGTGTCCTTTACCGAACTACGTAAAAGGGGGCGAGGGCGTTTAAAGCTATAACTGGACATTTCATATGCAAGAAAACAGTAAAAACAAGAAAATACAGGGTTATTCTACGGTCATGGGACAATATATGAAAGGGGTGGTACAGCTTACTACCAAAAAAAACAGTCAGTTACTTAAACGCCAATATTCCTTCTTAGTGAAATAGTAGTCACCAGAGAAGGCTGTTTAAAGAACAATTAAATGATATATTTTAGTATTGAAACGAATGATTAAATAATGAATACGATAGATAGCCAATACAGACCAGAAAAGAGAGTAATATAAATACCACACAACGTTCCTGGGATCCTTGCCTCCTTTCGTCAGGTGTGAAGAAGAGCCTAGAGCGACACAACTGCACTGGGTCAGTTGACGACACATTTCTAGTGAAATAGTAGTCACCAGAGAAGACTGTTTAAAGAACAATTAAATGATATATTTTAGTATTTAAACGATTAATTAAATAATGAATAAGAACGATAGCCAATACAGACCAAAAATAGGGTAATATAAATACCACACAACGTTCCTGGGATCCTTGCCTCCTTTCGTCAGGTGTGAAGAAGAGCCTAGAGTGACACAACTGCACTGGGTCAGTTGACGACACTCAAAAGCGACGAAAACGCAACGACAGTGTGAGAGCCGATATAAACATACATTTGATTGGCAAAATGGCTTAAGATTTTAAGACATTGACACCAGGTACAATTCCAGAGATGCTTCACATTAAATGAAACATCACAGCTGTTAATGTACAACACAGACACTTTGAATCTCAACAATTGCTACGATCCCTTATTATTAAGCTGAACCTTCTGCTTTCCCATTGTCGTTGCTCCCTTTATTGTTACACTTCGGCTTTTTGGTCGTCGCGTTTTGATCGCTTTTGAGTTTTGTCAACTGACGGATGCAGTTGTGTCGCTCTAGGCTCTTCTTAGAACCTGAAGAAAGGCACAAGGATCTCAGAAACGTCGAGTGGTATTTATATAACCCTTTTTTTGTCTGTAATGGCTATCTTTCTTATTTATTATTTTCTATCAGAAGTAAATTATTTTCATTTTGAATAATTAAATATTTATTTAATTTTTTTTATATGAATAAAAGGTGAAACATATAGAAAAGGGTATTACAGATAGAACACAATAATATAACTCTACGTTACGTCCCTTTTTTGCGGGGGGAGTATTTCATTAGTTGAAAGGAAAGAGAAAATATAAGATGAGACTAAAATATAAATAAAAGAGGGAATTTATTACGTCATGAAATTCGTTATATAAGAAATTATTCAACGTTTCGTCGCTATTTACGGACTCTTCAGGGTGTAAAAGTTTCCGGCAACAGCAGTCAGTCGAGGTCGCAAATAGCAACGAAACGTTGTATAATTTCTATTTTAAATAATTTTATAACGTTTAAAAGGTAGGGTGACCGGCGATGCTCGGGTTGTCATAATTTAACTCAGCGACATCCATAACCCCGAATTAGTCTCCAATCTCGGATATTTTCCCGTTAATTTTTGGGCAACGGCCGTCCACCTCCACACCTAAGGGTGCTGCCTGACTCGGGAAAATATTTCTTGGCCGCAACTCGGTTGTCATCTTCGTCCCTGGCGTGTGGTAGCCGTGTATTATCCCCACAGTGTTTGATTCTTGGCTCTAAAGGAACACACGTACAAAGTTTTGGTCAAGTTTGTTCCACACGTGTATCGGGAATCTACATGACCAGAAACACACGAATCCACAAACAATTATATTTATTAAATTACATAAGATGATCATAAAAGACAAATAAGATATGATAGGAGGGAGCAGGATCAGACCAGCGACATTAGTTAACATTTTTCAATACTTCAATGCTTCTACAAGGTGAAGGAAATATGAACAGATTGAACAGAAATATCAGTGGTCTTGTTAAAATAACAGTAAATATGTTTCATACAGCTGCGCCTTTGGTCTCAACGTGACACGTTTGGCCTTTTTATAACGATTCAATCATGCATGTCAGTGACTCAGAGAGAAACAGTGGAGGTAAAATAGTTAGCATATGAGGCTTATTTGCTGTCATTCTCCATGTTCGGATTTACTCGACCTTACAACTTGATATTTAGTAACAGGCTACGTGAGGGTAACGCACACAGTGGAAACTCCCCTTCAATAGCATGGGAAGGGATTTGAAACGGCGGATGTGGAAGCTTAAGGGAAGGTAGCCAAGGGTTAAATAGAACTTTAAGGATCCTACCCGGTATTCGACTAAAAGTGATGTATGGAAAACCCCTAGAAAAATCTGCATCAGGTCGGTCGGGTCTTTGGTAATAGTCCCACGCCCTTCCGTTGCCAGGAGAGGGATTTGCTGTGGGGACGCAGCATTCCCTTCTCCGTGCCTCGACCAGTTTAGGAGGCTACTGGCCGACTGTTCCAATAGGAACAGCAAACAACTCTTACCGTATGCCCAAGGTCTGTGACCGCGGATCAAACACCCGCCTCGGCTTGTGGGAATCTTAGTTCAAAAACGGAGAGAGGAAAAGGCAACTCTGTCTCTCCAGAAAGGTTCACCTGCGATGAAACCTCGCAGGCTTCTGAATATACTTCTTGATGTTACTCCGGAACACTTTACTTTAAAAACTACTCGAGGTACCTTTTCCGTCAATTTTTTTTTTCCAAATTCAGGAAGAAAATCCGAAAGCAGGATGCAAGCGAGGCTTAACAAGATGGCCGAGCAGTTCTTCCCGACCCTTATGAAGAAAACCGCAGAGAAATCGTTTCCATCTGTGATAATCGGTGAAGGTGTCCGGCAATAAATACGTTAATCCAGAGATCTCCAAGTAATGTACTTTTAAGAGCGCCTCGCGATAATTGGAAAAGTTCTAGATTTACTGCCAACGCAAGAGAAGAAAAAAAAAAGAGAAAATTACTGAAGTTCGCTTTTAATTTTGCCACACGTCACGTGCCGTTCGTTTGAGAACTTTTCTGACTAACTATTTACTCAAATCGTAAATCTCCGACCGTTCCGTCTCTCCTTTTCTCCCCCCCCCACGCCTTCCTCTAAAAATGGAAAAAGAAAAGGTAAGTTTCTTCGAATGGATACTGTTATAATTATCTTTCCTTAAATAAAAAGACACCGTAAGTTACAACTTTGAAATTTCATTTTAATCACAGTGGAGGAGAGTTATCTTCTTATTCCTTGGTGATGGCTTTCTTGGTGTCTCTTCCAAATCATTTCTTCTTCCTCTTATATCAGATTTTTTTTTCATAAGCGCATAACCACAGAGGATCTTACAGATTTTTATTTTCACCGATACGCAACAAATTTTAAATCATTGTTGTTTTCAAACAGCTGAAGCACTTTAATTTTAATTTAGTAGGAGTTATGAATTTAAATAGTGGTCTAACACGTGTTCCATAGCCGATGTGAGTAGATGTTACCTGTGTAGTTCATTGAAACATCCGTAAGGCGCGCTGGTTCCAGGGTACCTTAGCTGTTAAAAATTCCTATATACTTTTGCAGAGTCAGTGCAGGTACTGCGGTGAACCAGTTCATGACATCTCAATCCTTTGGCAAAGTCTCGTTCCAAAAAAAGCCGCAGTTACTAGGAAAAAATATAGATTTAATAAGGATGTTACCAAACTCCTCTCCCGCTAGCGGAAAGGCGTGGGACAACTACCCAATGCCCGACCTACCAGATGCAGGTTTTTCTAGAGTTTGTTGTGCATTTCTTTAGGCGAATGCCGGGTAGGATCCTTAAAATATAGCCTAGGGGCCCCAGTTAACCCTTGGCTACCTTGCCCTACCCTTCCGCATCCCCCCTTTCAAATTCATTGCCTATGCTATAAGAGGGGATTACCCTCATGTAGCCTGTCTATACCTAAAAAAAACTTATGTCCTCACCGAGGAACCTCGGCTTGTTTTGACAGGTGTATGTTCCGTGGTCAGAGACCTTGGGCAGACGGTAAGAGTTGCCTTTTGCTCCCATTGTAACAGTCGGCCAGCTGCCTCCTCCTTTCACTCCCTTTCCTATGATATAAGAGGAGTGCCTCTATTTGGATTACCCTATACTCAGCCAGTCTACACCTTATTCTTCTTACTTGCGTCAGAATTTTTCAGTTTCTTTATGGATTTATTTTTGCTATAAATCATTAAAGAATATTCATTGTTAGTGGACAACAGTAATTTTTTATCAGATATTGAACGTGATCAGAATAAAACTAAGAAAAATATATTTTGTATATGGTACGGAAACATTTTTTAATAAAAAAGACCTTATCTTTAGATTGGTAAATCAGTAACCAAAAACAATGTTACCACAAGAAGGTTTCTCAAATGAGTTATTTGGTAAAATATACACCATCAAGACAAAGAAGAGGCCAAGAAGTAAAGAACCAAGACAGATATATATATATATATATATATATATATATATATATATATATATAACGCAATAAATCTATGATAGGTGTAAAAAGAATGATGTTAGCGTAAAACACAGAAAAATAGGTATTTTCTTCACCAAAATTTATACATTCGTGAGTTTTTTGGGCCTTTTATTTCTTTTTGAGAGTGACAGGCTACATGAGGTAATCAACGTGGTGGCAAATCCCCTATAAAGCATAGGGGTGGGTGCGGAAGGGTAGACGAAGTTATCCAAGCATCAACTAGGGCACCCGGACTGTATTTTAAGGATCCTACCTAGCATTGACTTAAAAGTGACGCAGGAAAAACCCCTAGTAAATCCTGCATCAGGTATGTCGTTCATTGGGTACTTGTCCCACGTCTTTCCAATGCCGGGGACGCATAATTCCCTTGTCCTTGCGTCGACCAGTTTAGGAGGCAGTTGGCCGACTGAACCAATGGGAGCAGTAGACAAATCTTACCATTTTCCCAAGGTCTACAACCACGGAACGTACATCTTTCAAAACATGTTCACAAAAACAGTATTTGAATTCTTTAAATTTAATAACATAAATTACGAACTACATTTTCATTCTTTCACATTTGACTCTGGAACGAATAAAGAATATCATTTTTTTTTTGTAATTACAATTATGGAGGATGGATAAATATTTTTTATATTAAAACCGTGCCATTTTATTAAGTTTCATTAACAATACCATTGTAACGATTCGGCTAGTTTTAATTAAACAAAATCATGTGTTTTACACGTACCAAAGCGCTTATGTAAATTCGGTTCAGAAAACTGACCACCAACGTAACAGTTTAACTTTAGGTCCGCTAGACCTGGCGTGAGTAACTGAGGGTATAAAGGGAGTGAGGACGTAGTGTGTTACAAGCACATTGTGTGGAATATTCCAACTTTCTGATTGTTGTCGTCTGCGGCGGCTCAGTGTTGCTCGAGTGTTCACACTGTTCGGTGCTTCACGGCGGGAAGGCTTTGTAACATTCCCAAGTGTCTTCGTCTCCTCACGAACATTTGTGCTATAATTGAGCTGGTCCCCCCCCCCTCCTCAATGGAGACCCAATATTACATTCCAGTTTGATGTGTGTGAATGGTCAGTGGTGCTTGGTGAACTGTCGCTTCTAATTAGAAGGTTTGCGACACGTGCGCGCGTAAGTAAGGATTTGCGTCACTGAAGCCAAGAACGACCGAGCGTGGAACAGAGCCTGGATCCGGCAAGCGTACAGACAACAGAGAACTGGGAAAAACAGTTTGGATAAAATCCCCAAAGCTTTGCTTCTCTCTCTCTCTCTCTTCTTCACCCTGCCAATTATAAATAAAGTAAGGCTATTCTCGCGCAGGCAATACCTGCGAGGGATGTTCTCTCGCAGGCCGAACCTTTTAGGAGAGATACGAAGGGGCTACCTTTGGGTATGCCTTTTCCTCTCCGTTTTTGAACTAAGGTTCCCACAAGCCGAGGCATCTCGGCCTGTTCTGAGAGGTGTATGTTCCGGGGTCGCAGACCTTGGCCATACGGTAAGAGTTGTTCGCTATTCCCATTGGAACAGTCGGCCAGCTGCCTCCTAAACTGGTCGAGGCACGTAGAAGTGAATGTGCGTCCCCACAGCAAACTCTCCCGCTATCGGAAGGGCGTGGGACAAGTACCAAATGACCGACCTACCTGATGAAGGTTTTTTAGGGTTTTCTCTGCATTACTTTTAGGCAAATGCCGGGTAGGATCCTTAAAATGTAGCCCGGGGGCCCTAGTTAACCCTTGGCTACCTTCCTCTACCCTTCCGCATCCCGCCTTTCAAATCCCTTCCTATGCTATTAAAGGGGAGTTGCCCAACGTGGATTACCCTCATGTAGTCTGTTGCCCTAAAAAAAACGTTTCTTGACTATGAAGAAGCCCTGAATTAGATACAAGTGACATGCTTTGTAATCATTACTGAAAATATTTTTGTACATATTAATTTGTTAAATGTATACATTATCTTAATTTCAACAATCATTATGTTATGTTCTATTATTTACGTCATTAATGCTCCCTGTTAAGTGAAGTTTATATTATACAAAATAACTTTTATTCTTACTTTATATTCACGTGCTTCCTCTTTGTAATGAGCTGTATTTTCTCATGGATTTATTGAATTTTTTTTTCAAATATGTACAGTTGAAATTCTGTATTTAACTAATTTTTTTGTATTCCTAAATATCCGATGTCTTTCCTTATGTATGAAAACATTCGTTTTTGTAATTAATATCCATTTAATTAGACGTCTTTTCTCAACAGAGGATTAATGGAATTAATAAATTTAGATTTTATTCATTTCATCAGTTCTCGAGGAAATAGGCTACGTCATAATATAAGAATAAAAATCATAAATAATAATAATAAATTATTACAATTATAGTACCTTACAAATAATTTATATAATTTAAAACAACGTTAAGGATATAAATATAACAGTAATTAATTAAATAATAACTATATTAATCTTCAATTTTCATTCGGCGGGGTTTCCAGCAGCAAATCTTATTTCGAATTCCGCCGTCGAACATGAAAAAGAAAATAAATCTGAAGTTAAATTTTACAAAATCGTAAACTAATAGCAGAGCTTTGAATAGGAGAAACCAGAGAGCTCTGGTGGAGGCTACCTTTGAAAATGCCTTCATAGCTCCCTGGTTTTTTGAACTGAGGTTCCCACATGCCGAGGCACCTCAGACTGTTTTGAGAGGTGTATGTTCCGGGGTCGCAGACCTTGAGCATACGGTAAGAGTTGTCCGATATTCCTATTGGTACAGTCGGCCAGCTGCCTCCGAAACTGGCCAAGGCATGGCGAGGGGTAAGCTGCGACCTCACAGCACACCCTTCTGCTGCCATCGGAAGGGCGTGGGACAAGTACCAAGTTCCCGAACTACCTGATGCAGGTTTTTTATAGGGTTTGTCCTGCATTACTTTTAGGCGAATGCCGGGTAGGATCCTTAAACTATAGCCCGGGGGCCCTAGTTAACCCTTGGCTACCTTCCTCTAGCCTTCCGCATCCCCCCTTTCAAATCCATTCCTATGCTATTAAAGGAGAGTTGCCCAACGTGGATTACCCTCATGTAGCCTGTCTACACCCATAAAAAACATAGGAGACCAGCAAACTGGTTTATTAAAGAGGATCTGCTCTGTCCTTATGTACGTACTCTTTCAGCGAGTAATATGCTCCATTAATTAATAAATATTTACAACACTTTATAAATATAAGTATACAAACTACTTAAAGTTCCGGAAGACTGTCGTATAGATTTATTTATGAATAACCAATTCTTGATTCAAGAAGGCGATGTTTCTCTATGTGGAGTTGATTTCTAGTGCTTTATAAATTATTTGTTCCGGTCAAGGCTTACAATGTGAAGGTTATCCAGACATTGGAATGTTAAAATCCTAAGATTTGGAAATCTGGGCAATAAATTTTTACAATCACAATTAAACTTAATTAGACTAAGTTTCCCACAAGCCGAGGCACCTCGGCATATTTTGGGAGGTGTAAGTTCCGGGGTCGCAGACATTGAGCAAACGGTAAGAGTTGTTTTCTGTTCCCATTGCAACAGTCAGCCGGCTGCCTCCTAAACTTGTCGAGGCACGAAGTAAATGTTGCTTCACCACAAAAAAGCCCCTTCTCCCTCCATCGGAAGGACGTGGGACATGAACCCAATGCTCGACCTACCTGATGCAGGTTTTCTAGGGGTTTTCATGCATCACTTTTAGGTTAATGCCTGGTAGGATTCTTAAACTACATCACGGGGGACATAGTTAACCCTGGGCTACCTTCCTCTGCTCTTCCGCATCCCTTCCTACGCTATTAAAGGGGAGTTGCCATCACGTGGATTAGCCTCATGTAGACAGTTACCCTAAATATATATATATATATATATATATATATATATATATATATATATATATATATGACGGCATCGTACTTATAAGAATGACTTCATCATCTGTCCTTTCATGTGTATAGAAAGAGAAAACTAATTAATTTCCCACGTTGCACGATCTTGTTTCCACGTAACGTTCCGACAATCTGCAGTGACGCTAGCAACAATGCTAATTCCTTACCCTCAACAATACCGCGGGACGCTATTTTGTAGGCAGTACGCCGCAGCCTCTGTGGAATCGGAACGTGAATGCAACACTGTCGCGAGTTGCCCTAGTCCATGGAGATGCAGCTAGCTTCATCAAGACGCAGATCACGCGACGCGCCGCCATCTAAATTGCTAATGCAATCCCTCCAGCAGCAGCCGCCAGCATGGACGGCGCCTTGCGCACTCTTGATGGCTCTCTGATACAAGACGGCCCGGGCCCCTTCTTATTCGACGTCGCCATCCCCCCCTCCCCCCCTAGGGGAAGGTAGGTAACACCACCGAGCGTATGATGATGTGGTCAAAGCGGCAAAACAATCCCACCCAATCAAGCGACGGACGGAGCGGAGGAAGACGAATCGTTTGCAGTTATACATAAAACATCGCACCGCGCCCCGAGGGACACCCGAACAAAAGAATTCGGGACAGCCACGTCTTACAACTCACGAATGACCCCAGGGAAAAAAATCTATTCTTGAGATGTAAAGTCTAGTGACGTCATAATTAAGGGAATGTAAGATCATAGAAATGATTCTGTAAGACCCCTTGATTGAAAAAAAAAATTAATTATTCTTATTTCAGAGAACATTATAATTGCCTGAGCGTCAGGGTATCTAAAAGTATTGGAGATATAATGTCTGAGTGTGTGTGTGTGTATTTTCCGCATTCTAAATCATATAGATCAATTTTAACATAACTCAGTACTTATTTAGCTTACAATCTAGGGATAAACTCTGTGGGGCCTCTAATAGAGTTGTATGATGAGAGGGAAGAGAAGCCACCGTCATTAGTGCCCAATGAGTATTTTTTGGAGGGTATGTGCGCTGACCGGTTTCGTTCCCTATGCCTGTGAACAGCTTCTGTGCCACAGGGGTGAATGGTAGGGGTTAATTATAAATTATTCAGAAGTTATAACGATTAGTTATCAAATTTCGGTGACAAAGAACAGTGAAGTACAAGTATAGTTGAATACCTACATCTCATATTTTTATTTTGTTCAAGAATTATTTGTAACATGTAGGAAAACCACTGTGACCATCTATTGCCACTTTTAAAAAAAACTATTTTCATGAGAATTATTTAGAGGCTAGGACAACCCTGCCTGTGTAGTTGTGTTTAGCGACGCGTCCTCAAGGATATAACAGGCTTCGACATGTTCGTGTGGACATGATAATCTTTCCATTTGCAGGTGACTGACGCCTTCAAATCCAACAGATCCTCTCAGTTGCACGTCAACTTGTTGAAGGCCTGATCCGTCCATTTCGCTGCTGGAAACGAAAAGGATTCAGTCGAATTAAACAATTCAGAGTTAACAATATTTTAAAAAAAAATTAGCACAATTATACTGTAATTCAGATAAGAATTATTTTTTATTTTGTCAGGTTGGTAGTTGCCGACGGTGAAGCTGGACAGATTTTGGAATATGAGACTTGTAAAGTAACTTATAAAATACATTATACCTGAACATAATAATTTCCGATCAGTACCCTCTAACTTTTATTTATAGACACACAAACACATTACTGTTACTCGTCTCCAATCACAACAATCCAAACATTATCTCGTTATTGCAAAGTACAATCGTACAAAATTATAAGGATTTTTTTTAGGGCAACAGGCTACATGAGGGTGATCCACATTGGGCAACTCCCCTTTAATAGCATAGGAAGGGATTTGAAAAGGGGGATGCGGAAGGGTAGAGGAAGGTAGCCAAGGGTTAACTAGGGCCCCCGGGCTATGGTTTAAGGATCCTACCCGGCATTCGCCTATAGAAATGCAGGGAAAACCCTAGAAAAACCTGCATCAGGTAGGTCGGGCATTGGGTACATGTCCCACGCCATTCCGATAGCGGAAGAGGAGTTTGCTGTGGGGACGCAGCATTCCCTTCTCCGTGCCTCGACCAGTTTAGGAGGCAGATGGCCGACTATTCCAATGGGAATAGCGGACAACTCTTACCGTATACCCAAGGTCTGTGACCCCGGAACATACGCCTCTCAGAACAGGCCGAGGTGCCTCGGCTTGTGGGAACCTTAGTTAAAAAACGGAGAAGAAAAGACATCCCCAAAGGTAGCCCCTTCGTATCTCTCTTATAAGGTTCTGCCTGCAAGAGAACATCCTCTCGCAGGCTTCGATCAGGTATTCAAAATTATAAGGAATATGAATATGAGTCGATAAATAAAATCCACAAGGATCCTGCTTACAACAGCAGCAAAACGTTGTATAGTTTTCAAAATATCTTGTTACATTGGGCGAACTAGAACGACACATGCTTCCACGTTACTTTTGGTGTGTGGTTGACGTCACTTCAAGAAACGGTCAGTTCCTTGAATCTAGTGTTTGGAAGTTCCAGGTTAGATAAACGTTTTTTTTTTACCTTGGATGACATAATTTATCGTGAGGGGTTGAAGTCATGACCTGAAACATGTTTTAGGTGAATGTTGCTGACCACTGACGAATTTGGTTCTCTGTTCAAGGTTCTAGTAATCGTGTTATAAGAAAACTGGGAATACGTAAAAACAAGTTTAAAAGGGTAGGTGAATTTCTCAAAGCCGACAATGTTGATCAGTTTTCTTTTATTGACGCCAGGAGCGCCCCCGTCGTAGCTGAAGATAGAGTTTCCGCGTGCGTTAAGAAGCGTATCGTCTGTTGTATAGAGTTACAGTGTATGTATCCCATTAGTAGGGAGCTAACACGCAGAGCCAGTGTTTGGACAAGGAGCTCCGTGCGTGTAAGACGGCACCACCCCTAACAGCCAGATTGTAATCAGGACTTCGTCTATAGGATTACCTAGACCAAGTCTCAGGTAAACACGCCATTATTACAACGAGAAGACCGCATTGTTGCAGACAGGAAACAACGTGTTCAGAGCCCTTCGCCCTAAGTTAACTTGGCAGAACTATTTTCATTGAATATAAAGTATAATTTTTTCCAGCACTACTCCAATCGAATGAAAATAAAAAAAACAATACGAAATACTTTACGATGCTTGCGGAAAATGTAAGTTAATTTTCGCGCCATATTAAGTGACTCCAATATGGCGACTATTTGTTTACATTGTGAATCTAGCTGATAATTTCATCAATTTTAATTTTTGGTAATGTCCTGCAGTACTCAAGGAGTATATTTAAGAAGAAATTCGGAGGTATGTTTGTTGGGACTGATGAAATAAAATTAAATGTATTTTACAGCTGTTGAATTAATGCACTATTATCGGTCGAAGGTGTGCAGGGAACTAGGAACAGTTAGGTTTAGGTTAAATCACTAAACTGGTCGAGGCACGGAGAAGGGAATGCTGCGTCCCCACAGCAAACTCCTCTCCCGCTATCGGAACGGCGTGGGTCAAGTACCTAATGCCCGACCTACCTGATTTTTAGGGTTTTCCCTGCATTTCCTAAGGCGAATGCCGGGTAGGATCCTTAAAATATAGCCCAGGGGCCCTAGTTAACCCTTGGCTACCTACCTCTACCCTTCCGCATCCCCCCTTTCAAATCCCTTCCTTTACTATTAAAGGGGAGTTGCCCAACGTGGATTACCCTCATGTAGCCTGTTAACCTAAAAAAATGTATATATATATTTTCATTTTAGTATTCTTGTAATTATGTTAAATGTGTCAATAAAATAGCTTCAATCTGTATTATCCTGAGGCCTGAATTTTTTTTAATTTAATATAATATTTATATAAACATATTTGACCTTTTCTTAAAAAAAATAATATTAAAGCAATTATCAGAAATTATTTATCACAGTTTAAAAATTATCACGTTTCTTAAAAACTACCCCCTCGCCCCCCCCCCTCCCCTCCCCGGGTCGTCTTTTGATCCGTCGGGATTTAATTGCTTCATCGCCGAAAAAGAAAACGCCGACGGTGGTCCTCCCGAAGGGGTCACTCACGGCACTGGCCCCAACACCCCCCCGCTCGTTCTTGTGTGACGTCATTTATTGATATGTTTATAACTGGGAGGCCTGTGTTTATTCCGAGCCGCTGTAAACATTTCACGTAAGCAATGAAAAGGGTGGGAGAGGGGGGAGGCGCGGGGGGTGGGGGAAAGCTCGTAAAATGTTTTTTAATGATCGTCGTCGTCGCAGTGAGACGGCACACTCCACCACGGATCAGCTGAGTCTACATTTTTCAGAGGATATCTTTGATATATTTTAATTTGCCTGTTTGGTAATTTACGTCGTCGTTAAAAAAAAACCTGAAAAAATGTTTTTTAATCGCATTAGTGACATTGTTACATTGCTAAAGGTACAGCTGATTATTATATTTTAATAATAAATGATATTTTGAGGTTCAAAATTACCTGTTAACAGTTCATGGAACGTTCCTTAGGGAGGTTTTAAAAGTCTCACGAGGGCAACAACGTACACCAATTAGTTCTCTCGGCGTCTTAAAAGGGAGAAAGAACCGCGCTGTGGAAGACTGCATTGATCCTGATCTTCCTCTGTTAAGTGTTCTCATACTGATTAAAAGCGTAGAAATGGGAGAATCATTTTTCAAGTTTTAATATTAACAATTTTTAATATATATTGTAATGCCATTAATTGAGAAATTAAAAGAAATAAATTGTTTGAGAAATCTATTCTTGACGGCGGTACAGAACACAGCAACAATGTAGCCAGGTATTGTTTCCTTTGTCGGAAGACGTATGCGCGCTCGAAATTGCGAGACGGTTGTTCAGTTGGCTGGAAGGTTTGGTCAGGTACGGGTCGTATTAAAATAGACGAGATATTCTTTTAAATAGTAATGTTAAGTAGAAGCAGTGAAGAGTCAGACACGACAGAAATTGGTCGAGTTGAAATAGACAAGACAATTAAAAATATTCCAAGGAAATTTGCAGAGAAACATCGAGAATTACCAATCAACAGTTTTGATTGGTGCATGAACAGTTTTACTCATGACGAAATATTCACTCGAGCAGAACTACGAAACCTGCTAACCACAAACAGTTTTTGGTGCACACAGCCGAGAGCAGAAGTCAACCGAGGGAGTGACGAAAAGGAGGTTCATCCTGGTTCCTGATTTTTTATATAAAAATAATAAATTTAGAATCTGTAAGTTTAAAAAAAGTGCAAAAACCCTTCATAGTACTTCGTAAATTAAAGGTATCCAGGAATGCTGGGCAGCCGTGAGTACAATTTACAATCAGCCAAGTATGTAAACCTGATTAAAAGATAGACGTCAGATTTCGTTCCCTCCTTTTAATAAAATTAGTTAATTAGAATCCATCTTTTTAGTTTAATTTCGCTGACAAGTAAATTTCGTCATTGTTAATTTCTCTTTTAAATTGGAATTTGTGTTTAATTTGAGAAATAAAATGATTCGCCATTATCAAACCCAGTAGAGACCTTGAGATAATTTTTAAATTGTGTAATTGTGTTTAAAGTATTGAAAATAAATTTGTTTGTATGAAAAGTTGAATAACTTTTATTTAATAACGCCTTCCTTTTTGTATATTACAATATATATTTTAATTTTATCATTTTATATTTTCGACTTTTTTTAAAAAAAAATAATTGCGTTTAGTGGTAACATTAAAATCAGGTATAAAGTGTCTAGTGATATGTTCAAGGAATTCTTCTCAAAATTTTGCACAGTTTATTAATCCATGAATCAGTCTGGACAAACAAGAAATTGTAGATGTTTTATTCAATATCTTTTACAGCTTTTAGATAAATAAAATTAAGGAAAAAAACGAAATCTGATATATTTTTGGCAATATTAATAAGTTGCTAGGCGTCTGGAAGGCGTCTGCGGTCGTTGTCGGCTGGTAGAAAATTCATTAAAATGATCTCTGATCAATATGGTCTCCTGAGTCGTATAATACTGATAATAAATCCAGTAGTAAAAAACGTTTTTTAAAAGTCTGCGAATATTATCTGTGACCAGCGTGTTTATGCACGAAATTCTTAAGTTTGTTAAGCGGAACATGAATCATCTTTTTCAAAGGAATGGCGAGTCTCACGATTACGAGACTAGAAATCGCTCAGGTCTAAGATCGTTGCTCCTCTACCAGAGTAGTATTCACCATTCAGAGATAATAGTCTTCCTCCAGAGGTAAAGAACAATATTAATTACAAGAGTTGTGGGATTCAGTGTAAAGATATTCTACTGCAAGGCCGCGGGTGTTTTACTCAGTGAAGGAGTCTCTTGATCGCTCCCCTAATAATTAATTTATTTTTAAAATAAAGCTGCACAAGTGTTGAATGTGTTGCTAATAACAACTACTTATTTCATAACTTGCTTAGTCTCTGTTGGTCCTTCTTCCTCTTTTGTTTGTCTGTTACATGTACGAGGGCCTGGAGTTTGCAGATTCCTCTTCCCTCTGTTTCGTGACGTCACTTGTCTGTCATTTGTTGTTTCATCCAAGTGTGTGCGTGTGTCAAGGTTTTTGTGTTTATTCTGGTGTGATGTGTAAATTCTATATTATATGACAGTTAATTATTTACTAGTACATATTGAATAATTTTATTAGAACTATAAATATTATATTACACCCTTAGTATAGTTATAGAATTATTATTTTTGTAATTATTTATATTTTTTACTTATGTTGGACAGGGAAATTTGTGTTTCTGAATTTTAGTATTTCTATGTTAACGTCTAATTATTTATATTTGTATAATCCAATTATTATATTGTAATTTAATGTAATGACGTGTGCTATTTCCTCATACGAGGACTAATATAAATCGTATCTACATCGTAACTGATCTCTGGGCCATTCCTTTGCAGCTTGTTTATCTTTATATCCTACTAGCTGCGTGCCCCGAGTTGCCAGGGTTATCATAACTAAACTCAGCGACATCCATAGCGTCGCATTTTGATTCTAATCTCGCCACCTGCATTCTTAGTGGTGCTGACGGTCGTCCTATGCCAAAAATGGGGTTGAAGTTATACAAAAAAAACATCGGGAGGAAGAGTATAAAATGCATTAACCCCGAAAAAGATTTATCTGACGCTTAATATCGGCCGTTTTATAACGCTTGTTTCCGGTTCGATTGGAAAATGTGTATGAAATTTGTTCATATTTTCTCAACGTGCGTACACTTATATGCGGATTATACATACATACAAACAAACATGCACAATTTTACAAACAATTTTATTTATCAGAAGAAGTTGAAGACAGACTATCCTCAACAACAGCGCCTCCATTTTGTCCTTTGTTTTTTTCATCAAACCTTCTTTCTTTGAATAGAGAAATATTTATCCTATTGATGTCTCAGTCTGTAAAGTGTATTCTACAAGTTCTTAATATTATAATAATTACGTATATAGGGTCTTGTGACAACTTAAAGAAAATATAGCTCATTTTTTTAATCCCATCATGAGCCTAACTTTTTTTATTCGTTTTCTGTCGTTCAAATCTTCTGTATGCTGATATATCCTTCTTTCGGGTCCTATATTCGCATGTATTTGGTCTTTAATATCTCCAAGATGCAAGCATTACAAAATTTGGGGTTGAATAAGGAAGACATCTCTAGGAAACAGGACTCCTTATTCCAGGTCTATCATTCCTTAAGCAAATTTGGATTACCCATCTTTAAAAAAAAAAGTCTCTGACCTGCGTCAACATATTTTTTTCTACTACCCCTTACGATGACGTCATAGATGACTTTGTATACCTTTTAGTTTATCAATATTTACGCCCAAAAATTTAAATCCTACTTTATTCGTGTTATATTTTAGGATTTATGCCTTCAATGAGGGTTTTTTTCAGGATAGTATTCATCCACAGTGCGATGCCTGTTTATAAAAATTACCAGATATTAGCATATATATTGTAGTAACAAACTTTTTGCAAACAAAATTCCTCTGAAACTAAATCCAGATATATTTTAAACCAGTTCCTGGAATTTAACGTTAGTAAATTTTCCTTTTATCCAGCGATACAATTTTTTTTCTTTTTCTATGCAAACACTTTTTATGCCGGTTATTTATGAACATTCAATTCAACGGTTTTCAGAGGTTCTGAGTGAGGTCGTTATGGCTTTCACAAACAGAATAATTTAACACCTGCCAGTTTTGTGAGGATCGTAGTTCCGGATTAAATTTCATCAAACAACATGGAAATGAAATACTCAAAATTCCCCCCTCCCCCACTCTCTCAGCCATACCACGGGGATACTTTGAAAGGAACAAAACTTATAATTCTGTAAGAATATAATAGTCTGTATCAAATATAATAATCAGATGAAATAGCCAAAATATAGAAAAAAAGGTGATGATATAAATACCACAAAACCTTTCTGGGATCCTTGTGTAGTGGTAGGTTTATTAAATGATAAAGTAAAGGGATATTTTTCCAAAATTTATTAATTTTAAACTGAACATGGTCAATTAAAATTGAAATACAAAATACAGTGCTCAGTTAGCCACAATCTGATCCCTTAATCCCAAGTTAAACCGTGGTTTACGGTAATTCCCCCCAGGCGCGTCAAGGATTGAGACACTTGGCAGTTGATCTCTGGCCGTGATCATGTGGCACCGTAGATCTCTCCGAGTCCTCTGGAAAACTCCAAGTTTGGGGGCTGTTCGTCCGTCCCTGGCGACGGTTCGTCGATGAGTCGCCACTATTCTTTCTTTACGGCCCCTTCGCTGGATATGAAAAATCGATGGTCTCGATCATCTTTAGATCGATCTTTCCTGAACCAAGAAATGTGATTGGTTCAGGCAGTCACGTGTTAATTCAATTTCTGGGATTTTCGGAGAGACGTTTCCCACGGTGTGACAGTCCAGGTAACTTCCGAGGGTTAACAGCCTACGTGCCTAAGTCCAGACCTTAGGGATTATCTATCCGGCACGGCGGCGCCTGGTCAAATTCCAACTTGCCAAGCTCTCAACCCTTGTTAACATGTAATTATATTAAAATAAAATCTATATATATATATATATATATATACCAATAATAAAACTATCGCGCTACACTTGTTCCTTTCGCCAGAAAGCACGAGAGAGCCAGAAGTGATAAAATTTTACATATGCATAAAGACTTTTTAGTTTATCAACTGTATATGTGTGGTCGTGTTTCTTCTGGCTCTCCTGAGTTTTTTTCTTTCCCAATCAACTGACGAAAGGAACAAGGATCCCAGCCACGTTGTGTAACTTCCGAAGGTCAACAACCTACGTGTCTAAGTCCAGACTTTAGGGATTACCTACCTGCCACGGCGGTGCCTGGTCAAATTACAACTTGCCAAGCTCTCAACCCTTGCTAATATCTAATTATATTAAAATAAAATCTACATATATATATATATATATATATATATATATATATATATATATATATATATAACAATAATAAAACTATCGCGCTACCCTTGTTCTTTTCACCAGAAAGCACGAGAGAGCCAGAAGTGACAAAATTTTACATATGCATAAAGACTTTTGAGATTATCAACTGTAATTGTGTGGTTGTGTTTCTCCTGGGTCTCGTGAGTTTTTTTTCCCCCAATCAACTGAGGAAAGGAAAAAGGATCCCAGCCACGTGGTGTGGTATTTATATCATCACTTAACGTTTTCCTGTATTTGGCTATTTAACCTGTATTTATTGTATAAATTTAAGTCTGTACGCCACATATTACCGTAATAATTTTTTTAATGTATTTTGAACGTTCAGTAGCAATAAAATATTGTTCAGATCCACTACCAATATTTCAAAACAATATTTTCTCATTAATAAACTAAAAATCAGGAAGCCGAAATTTCTTTCGTCTCTTTTATTTTTTTATTTATCACATTATACTGACACCTTTTTATTTCTTATAGCATGTCGACGTTTCGATACCTTTTTGTATCTTCTTCAGATATTGACCAAATTAACACAATAAAAGTAACACAACTATTATTATATTGGATATAATAAAAACAATTTTGAGTGTTGTCCACTGACCAGTGCAGTTGTGTCGCTCTAGGCTCTTCTTAGCTCCTGTTGAAAGGGGACAAGGATCCCAGGAACTTTAAGTGGTATTTATAATATCCCTTTTTGTCTGTATTGGTTGTCTTCCTTATTCATGATTTTTTTTAAAAAATTAATTTGCAAATGTTAAAACGCCACGCAACCTTTTCCTTTTTTCTTCAATCTCTGTATCAACATCTGCTCGTAGAGTAGAAGAAATGTTTGTGGAACCCTGGAACGGTCGTAAAGTCACGGGACGTGTGTGATAGAGACCGTGACTAATTCTGAATCGTTTTCTGTCAAGTCTCAGAGGGCAAATGATGCTGGCCCGGAGATTTACTACCCTGAGTCAGCCGTCCAAATGGACCGTAGGTTACTTTCTTCATCTGCGAAGCTTCAGACAGTCTCGCGCTCCGTGTCTGGAGTTACCACTTTTCCGATTCCAGGAGTATCATTTCACGCTTCTCATCAGACTATTGTTTTGTCTCTTTTCCAATTAAATAAGTTTTAAAGACCTCAGAATTTAAAATAACAACATAATACAGAACATTCTGAATATCCTGAGGACTAATTTTTGACTCAAACTACTCCTACAGTCTCATTTATTTCAAGGAATATAAAAAGTTACCCCCGTGGTTTTTGCAAATTAAATATTATATTGTAAATTAAATTACTCATTATCACGTAGACCAATTACTACCCAATTTAGCACACGTATCACTGAAGATCCATGAATAAACTCCGTGGATTTAACAAAATTCTAGCACCCCTAGTAGGGGTGGCATTTTAAAAATATGTGATAGGTACTTATTTTGGCGACATATAACTTGTTTACCGGGGGTAGTTCAGACTCATAATGCCACTCTAGAAATTTTTCGGAAAAATATCAGCCCCGTAATTGTATGAGGACTGCTCTAGGGTGGGGGGGGATGGAAAAGGATGATAAAAAATTGCGACACAGACCAAGATTTTATGTCGAATCCAGTGTTCTGTGTTGTAGTAGTCGCTGATGGCATTCAAGTGGGGTTAATTTAAAGATTTGCTCCTAGGGATTGATGTGGTAGATAGGGGTGATAACAATACTTTGTTGAATGAGAAAGATAGCCAATACAGACAAGAAAGAGAGTAATATAAATACCACACAACGTTTCTGGGGATCCTTGTTCCTTTCGTCAGCTGCTAAGAAGAGCCTAGAGCGACACAACTGCACAGGTGAAAAGCTTTCGATTGTTGTCAACTGATCTGTGCAGTTGTGTCGCTCTAGGCTCTTCTTAGCACCTGACGAAAGAAACAAGGATCCCAGAAACGTTGTGTGGTATTTATGTTACTCTCTTTCTTGTCTATATTGGCTATATTTCTTATTCATTATTTTCAATCAGTCGTATTTTTTTTTATTTTAATAATACTTTGGCGTAGACCAAGATTTGTGTAGAATACTATAACACCGGATTCTACACCATTCTATTTCCTTTTTTCGTCACGTAGTAACGTCTCTCTATCGTGACGTCACGGTCACTTAGCACACAGTAATTTAACACAAAATTATGGCGTTTTTTAATAATAATTCTTTCCACATTTACGCTAGGGGTCTCTCACCCCCACAGTACCGTTTCTATAGTTTTGAAGAATATATATATATATATATATATATATATATATATATATATTGTAATATCTCATTTATTGATAATTACGATTATAAGAAATTATTTTAAACACGTTATTAAATTTTATCAACAAAACAATTTTATTAATCTGTAATACATTTTAATAAATCAGACTCTGTACCCCAGGGTCTTTACTGGGTTGATAAGGAAACGGAACACAAAATTTAATATTAAACAATGCAGTTAAAATATATGAAGGACGAAATAAAACTAAATGAAACGAAATCTGACTCTTTACCCTTATTTAACAATTTACAAAATGAATACAGAAAAAATAAACTTAGAATCTCTCTGGTCCATGCAATTTGGATCTCTCGCATACCAGCACACACTCTCTTTATATAGACATAAAGAGCCTCAGGTTGCGCTCAGACTCTGATTTCACAGCCACCTCTTCTTGATGACGTTACCCTCACGACGAATTCCTCCAAACAATAAACTCTGCTGGCAGACAGATTTCCACGACGAAACTCCTACCAACTGCTGATGACTGCTGTCCAACTGATTACTCTCGGCCCCCTAGCTTGGCGCACCATCCGATCATCTCTCCTGACGGCTCTAAAACTGCCTCTTGAATGAATATATGAAATTGTCTCGGCCCCCTTATCTTGGCCCTGCGACCGCTCTGCGGACCTCCGCCTACCCTCTCTCCCAACTGTCTGTCTGACTGACTGTCCAACTACTGTTCTTTTATCTGTTTTCCCCCTCTCCAGAATATTCCCTTGTTTTCACAGTTTTTAAGTTTCCACGTTCGCCAAACAAACACCAGCTGTTGGCTTTCTCACGCTCCGAGAGTCACTCAATACAATTAAAATAAATATTTCCTTTTAATATAATTGTATGTCCATAAAACGTCTGTCATCATGCATTTAGGGTTCCGTCGTCCAGATGTCGGTCACAACCATTAGCCCTAAGAGCCGCTAAACGCCCAATTATAGTCCTCCCCTTCTCTAAAAGCCACTCATCCATCATTTTATTATTATCCCTTTTTTATACTAACCACTCAAGAATCCCCAGTCTGAGTTGGTAAACAAATCTGATGAAATCAGAACAAAAATTAATGCCCTTCTTAACTGGGTATTACAATATATAGGATTTTCTTTGTTGCAATCTGCCTACGCGTTTAAATTTGTGTAGTAATCATTGTAAATTACACACAAATACACATACTTTTTTTATGATATAGATTCCAGGATCTTCATTGCAAATGTAATTAATAAAAGCTCCTGCGATGTTATTTATTGTGTTAGGTCTCGTTGTTAGTGCTGCGGGCGGGTGTGAAAAAACGTCGTAGTAAATTTTCTCAAGTTGCTTTGTTATGGAAGACGTGAATATTGACATTTGTTTGCAGACACACAGACAGTCTACAGGGAGGGAATATCTACGTATTCCGTTCGGTCTTGGGGACTTGTTTCCTCATGCACGACCGCGTAACTAGGTCGCTTCAAAGTAGCGCGATATTGTATTTACAGTCTGCTGTCGTGGCGGAGAGGAGATAGCGCAGGTTGCTACGGACCACTTACGTAGTCTTCTGTTTCACGTGTTGTCTCCCATATCCCTCAAATTATTACCCTAAAAAAATAGTAGGCTACGAGTGATTCTGGGCTTGTTTCATTTTTAGCACAGGTCGCGCAGTAAATACAAGATCGAAAAAAAAGAAAGGACTGGACTCTTTTTAAGTACCCCAGAAAAATAGGATTTATAGGGGGCGGCGCTGAAGGCTTGTAGAGAAGGACGCAGTAGGAACCAAACCAGGGTCTTAATGCAATTAACAACACTGACGAGGGACATTTACTGCTTTTAGACGCGCAAGGAAAGCGCGCACTGCCAGGATCTACGACGCAAACTGTTGACTGTCGTCTGCGGGCTGAGTAGTTAATGTGGTCCTAAAATGATTTACTATGTTGCAACTGTTGCAGTGTTGCAGTGTTAAGACATGGAGGAAATGTGACATAATGTTTCACAAATAATGAAAATCAGATGATTTTAAATGTCACTCGACTTAAATACTTTGGACTAAGTAGGATGTCGTAAGCAAAATTAATTGAGTGTTCTCTCTGAACTAAGAATCAGACCTAAGTTAGTATTTTTGACGATCTTAAGGTACTAAGAGAATTTCTTTTTTATGTTTGGTATCGGGAGTATATGTACTTTCCTAAAGTTACTGAGTGCGTTATGATGTTTTTTTTTAGGGCAACAGGCTACATGAGGGTGATCCACATTGGGCAACTCCCCTTTAATAGTATAGGAAGGGATTAGAAAGGGTGGATGCGGAAGGGTAGAGAAAGGTAGCCAAGGGTTAACTACGGCCCCCGGGCTATGGTTTAAGGATCCTACCCGGCATTCGCCTAAAGAAATGCAAGGAAAACCCTAGAAAAACCTGCATCGGATAGGTCGGGCATTGGGTAGTTGTCCCACGCCCTTCCGATAGTGGGAGAGGAGTTTGCTGTGGGGACGCAGCATTCCCTTCTCCGTGTCTCGACCAGTTTAGGAGGCAGCTGGCCGACTATTCCAATAGGAATAGCGGACATGAAATTAGCATTGTATATATATATATATTTATTTAGAGAGATAGAGAGAGAGAGAGAGAGAGAAGTTAAATAACTTCTTCAAGGAAGCCTGCGAGAGAATTCTCCCGCAGGTGAACCTTCCCAGAGAGCTGAGCTCTGGTGGAGGCTACCTTTGGGGAGTGCCTTCACATCTCTCTAGTTTTTTTTAAACTAAGGTTCACATGACGAGGCACCTCGGCCTGTTTTGAGAGGTGTACTGTGAACAAAAAGTAAGGTTAATTTGTTTCTAAAATATAAATTATTTATTTTTTCTTCTAAATCAATTGCATCCCCTTCAAAGTGCTCCCCGTCCGGTAAAAGGCAATTTTTCCAACGTTTTTCCAGTCCTCGAAACAGTAGGAATAGTCTTTTTCTGGTGTAGCCTGAAAAACATTCTTCGATTCGGTTTTTATCTCCTCAATCGTGTCTAAACGCATTGGCCTTTTGAGTTTGCTGAATAGCCAGAAGTCGCCCGGAGCCAAATCAGGCGAATACGGTGGTTGCGAAGAACCAATGCAGTGTGACGTGGTGCATTATCGTGATGGAGGAACCAAGAGTTTCAGACGCATAACGCTCAAATAATATTCTTTGTTGACAGTTTGGCCCGGCGGAAGGAATTCACAGTGCACCACACCACGACTGTCAACATGACATTGATATTCTCTGGATTGGTCGGTGGTTTCAGGGTCGTCTCCAGTAATGATGCATTTCTAGTGGTCCTGACAGTCAGACAGCAAAGTTTCACACACATCAACGCCACGCTTTTCTTCCACCAATCGAGACTTGACGCGTTTGAGGCACAAAACATTCTTCAAAATGGTTTGGGATGAGCCAAATGATATTCCAACACCATCAGCAAGATTTCTAATTGTCCATTGACGATTTTCAAGCACCAAATCTTTGATTTCTTGGACGTGGCCCTCGTCAGTAGACATTGATGGTCGTCCAGAGCGCGGTTCGTCTTTGAACTCGTTGTACCACTTATAAACGTTTTTTTATGCCATAGTTTGATCACCAAAGGCCTTCAACGCGTCCGCACAAGAATATTCGTTCCGCAAACAAAATTTGATGCAAGTTCTTTGCTTAACAGAATCACCCATTGCAAAAATCGAAAAATTCACTTTTGGTTGTTTACAAAAATACGTGTAACTCAGAGATAATTAAACCTGTTAACAAACAGACGCTTGGCAAATATTATAAACAGCCCTACCAACCTAGGAAAAAAAATTACCTTCCTTCCTAATACCCGAGGGTTTTAAGTGACATTTTCACCTTACTTTTTGATCACAGTGGTATGTTCCTGCGTCGCTGACCTTGGGCATACGGTAAGAGTCGTCCGCTATTCCTATTGGAATAGTCGGCCAGCTGCCTCCTAAAGAGATCAAGGCACGACGAGGAAAAAGCTGCGACCCCACAGCATTCTGCCATCGGAAGGGCGTGGGACAAGTACCCAATGCCCGACCTACCTGATACAGGGTTTTCTAGGGTTTTCCCTGCATCACTTTAAGGTGAACTGCCGAGTAGGATCCTTAAACCATTCCCCGGGGGCCTTATTTAACCCGTGGCTACCTACCTCTAACTTTTCGCATCCCCCCTTTCACTCCTTTTCCTATGCTATAAGATGCGAGTTGCCACTAACTGAATTACCGTCATATAGCCTGTCTACACCTAAAAAAGAACTTATTGAACAACAGATAAATGTAAAATTATATTCGGGCCTATATAAATTAATTGCCGGGAAACACCGGGCACTAAGCTAATAATAAATTAATTATGTCAGATTAGAGGAAAATTAAGTTTAAAAACCTTCTACAAAACCCTGTTCCTTATTGAAAATATTGTATTACACGAGATTATTTTCAGTGTTAACTTAATCACTGAATTTCTACTAGAAAATTTATGAATTTACGAAGATAAGTAACCGACTGGTAACGCGATCACGTAACCACTTCTGTTGGGGTTGGAAAAATCTGCAGGCTAGAAATTCGGTCACAGCTAGAAACAGAGGAGGAAAGATTGAGGGGGGTTGGAACGTCGCAAAGAAATGACGTGTGGAGAAAGTGGTGTCGAGCACTCGATTTCGTTACGACGCAAATGGGGCGGATTGCGCGATTACGTCACGCCACGCCGCCCACGCAACACTTTGTGTGCGTGACCCAGCGGAGCCACATCCAGCAAGAGAGCCGAAGGGAGCCTAATGTAGATTACCCAAGACCAAAGAGGGAGGGGAGGGGGAGGGGAAGCCATTGAATGTTAAAGGAACACAGGCGTGAAATTACAGGATGAAATTATAGTAGTTTCGAAAATATGAGAGGAATTTTCGGGACTATTACGTGAAATGTAAACATTAAACAAAAGTCGTACAGATATGAAGAATAATTCCCCTTATGGAATACAGAGACAGTAATAACTCAACCTCTTTAAATTTGTAACCAAGGTTAATTTTTTTTAGGTAACAGGCTACATGAGGGTAATCCACATGGTGGCAACTCCCCTTTAATAGCATAAGAATGGATTTAAAAGGGGGATGTGAAAGGGTAGAGGAAGGTAGCCAAGGGTTAACTAGGGCCCCCGGACTATAGTTTAAGGATCCTACCCGGCATTCGCCTAAAGAAATGCAGGGAAAACCCTAAAAAAACCAGCATCAGGTAGGTCGGGCATTGGGTACTTGTCCCAGGCCCTTCCGATAGCGGGAGAGGAGTTTTCTGTGGGGACGCAGCATTCCCTTCTCCGAGCCTCGACCAGTTTAGGAGGCAGCTGGCCGACTGTTCCAATGGGAATAGCGGACAACTCTTACCGTATGCCCAAGGTCTGTGACCCCGGAACATACACCTCTCAAAACAGGCCGAGGTGCCTCGGCTTGTGGGAACCTTAGTTCAAAAACGGAGAGGAAAAGACATACCCAAAGGCAGGCCCTTCGCATCACAATAACGCAGAAATAAATAAATAACTGGATTGAATATACCTGCAAGGAAAACCGCAAAGTGGCGTAGAAACGACTAATGACATGTATAATTTTTTTTTTCTCGGAAATTGTAGTAGCACATTAATTTTGTCCTGAAACTAAGAATGTATAAATAATTATCGTATTACTATTATTATTATTGACTATTATTTACTGAAGGTCTTCAGATAGAAAGAAAAAATGTACGTTATATTCTCTAATTTCACTGATTTCACCGCGGTTATTTTGGGTTTCAGGAGACATCGTCAGGTGAATAATGAATAATAATAATAATAATAAGTAAAGCCTTTTTATTATAATAGCAAAGATCTTAATACGGTTAGAATGAACCAAGCAGAGGAATATAAAGAAGTATAAAACGTGAAACAATTTTACGTTTAATAATTATTAATTATTTATTTTCTATGGTGACCAGAAAATACGATCAAACATATATATTTCTAAATTCCATGTACCCTCCTCATTACTCAAAGTATCATACGTGATACGTCATGTTTTTATTTTTGTTTACTTATCTTTGACAGTGCTTAAACACTTTAATTGCGGCGCTGCGTTATCGCATTCTGTAAGGCTTTTGTTTGTGTTTGCAAATTTATGTTTTTCCCTATTGCGGGCATTCACCACTAGAGTTACAACTTGTGTACATCAAGACATCAACACGCTGTGATTGAAGGAAGGTAAGCGGATATTACTCTAGCATTAAATTGTTTGGAAATGTTTAATTTTATTAAAGTCTTCAAATAAATGGATATATATAACGAGGATCCGACATTACAACTGAAACAAATTTAAATTAAATTAAACTTATTAATTGTCTGTTTTGACCTCGTTAATAATAATTTAAACTGTACAGATGAAAATCGTTGTGTCTTTTGTGCTTGTAGAATTTTAATGAGTTTCTTTGTGAAGTATTAAAAACTTCTGCCGTACTGAAATAATTATGTAAGTAATATTGGCAGTACTGTGATACAGTAATTATCCGAGGAAAGAACAAAACATAATCTATTATCTCAGTGACGTCAGAACTTAGCTACCCTTTACGATTCTCGAACCCCGATAAAACTACGATTAATAAAATAATTGATAAACTTATACGGACACTTTTTAATTTTTAATTTTTATTATGTCCACGTTTCGATACCCTTTTCTATCTTCTTCAGTTTTTTTTCCAACAGAAAAGGTCATATTATGAATGTAATCAACTTTTTATGGTACCTTAAACTGATACTTTTTAATTTTTATTCTGACGACGTTTCGATACCATTTCGTATTTAATCCATGTAATTTACTACAAAGGAGGTATAATATAATAAATTGTGAATACCTTTTATGGTGAAATTTATGACCTTATATAGACACTTTTTAATTTTTATAATAACGACGCTTCGATACCCTTTTGTATCTTCTTCAGGTATTTTTCAGCATATGATGTCTTATTATGAATATAAGCAGTTATGAATACCTTTCATCATATAATTTACGACCTTATACAGACACTTATAATTTTTATTATGACGACGTTTCGACACCGTTTTGTATCTTCTTCAGGTATGAGGTTATATTATGAATATAATCCGTTGTGAATACCTTTCATGGTACAATTTATGACCCTATACAGAAACTTATTAGTTCGTATTATGACGACGTTTCTATACCATTTTGTATAATCTTCAGGTATATTTCTACAGCGGATGTCATATTATGAATGTAATCAATTGTGAATTCAATATTGATATAATTTATAAACTTATAGGGATACATTTTATTTTTTATTATTATTACGACGACGTTTCGACACCCTTTTGTGTCATCTTCAGGTATTTTCCTACAGATGAGATTATATTATGAATGTAATCAATTGTGAATACCATATTGATGTACTGTATGAACTTTAACGGATACATTTTACTTTTTATTTTTATTACGATGACGTTTCGACACCCTTTTATATCATCTTCAGGTATTTTTCTACAGAGGACGTCATATTTTGAATGTAATCAATTGTGAATACCATATTGATATAATTGATGAACTTATACGGATACATTTTTTTTTATTATGACGACGTTTCGACACCCTTTTGTATCTTCTTCAGGTATTTTCTTACAGATGAGGTCATATTATGAATATATTCAGTTGTGAATACCTCTTATGACATAATTTACGACCTTATACAGACACTTATAATTTTTATTATGACGACGTTTCGACACCATTTCGTATCTTATTCAGGTATGAGGTTATATTATGAATATAATAATCAGTTGTGAATACGTTTCATTGTACAATTTATGACCTTATACAGAAACTTTTCAGTTCGTATTATGACGACGTTTCTATACCCTTTTGTATAATCTTCAGGTATATTTCTACAGAGGTCATATTATGAATGCAATCAATTGTGAATGCCATATTGGTATAATTTATGAACTTATACGGAATATTTTTTTTTATTATTATTACGACGACGTTTCGACACCCTTTTCTGTCATCTTCAGGTATTTTGCTACAGATGAGATTATATTATGAATGTAATCAATTGTGAATACCATATTGATGTAATGTATGAGCTTTAACGGATACATTTTACTTTTTATTTTTATTACGACGACGTTTCGACACCCCTTTGTATCATCTTCAGGTATTTTTCTACAGAGGACGTCATATTTTGAATGTAATCAATTGTGAATACCATATTGATATAATTGATGAACTTATACGGATACATTTTATTGTTTATTTTTATTATGACGACGTTTCGACACCCTTTTGTATCTTCTTCAGGTATTTTCCTACAGATGAGGTCATATTATGAATATAATCAGTTGTGAATACCTCTTATAATAAAATTTACGACCTTATACAGACACTTATAATTTTTATTATGACGACGTTTCGACACCCTTTTGTATCATCTTCAGGTATTTTTCTACAGAGGAGGTCATATTATGAATGCAATCAATTGTGAATACCATATTGATATAATTTATGAACTTATACTGATACATTTTATTGTTTATTTTTATTATGACGACGTCTCGACACCCTTTTGTATCATATTCAGGTATTTTTCTACAGAGGAGGTCATGTTATTAATGTAATCAATTGTGAATACCATATTCATATAATTTATGAACTTATAATGATACATTTTATTTTTCATTATGATTATGACGACGTTTCGACACCCTTTTGTATCATCTTCAGGTATTTTTCTACAGAGGAGGTCATGTTATGAATGTAATCAATTTTGAATACCATATTGATATAATTTATGAACTTATACAGATACATGTTACTTTTTATTTTTATTATGACGACATTTCGACACCCTTTTTTTATCTTCTTCAGGTATTTTCCTATAGTGGAGGTCGTATTATAAATCTAATCAATTGAAAATACCTGTACTCTAGGAAAATACTGGATGAAGGTATCGAAACGTCGTCATATTAATAAATAAAATTAGAAAGTGTCTGTTTAAGATCATCGATTGGTTTATTAATTCAAAATAGACGTTAAATTAAAACTTGAAACTACGGTTTATTCTCCAAATTTAAATTCCTAGTTTTAAGGGCTGTTTCCTTGTAACAGTACGAGATAAATTTCACTTACCTTCCTACTACAGCAAATCCACTCGATCCTGTTTACTTCCATGTTATAAATGTTACGACTACTTGTTTGTTTTTTTCTGGAACTTTTAATTACTCTGGGGTATTTTTTATCCCTCTCCTCATTCTCCCCTTTGGGTAACGCAGACAGGACGTTGAGTGGATTAAACGAACATTGATTTATTCTTTTTTTTTTGCAGCTTGTAATCAGAAGAAATTTATTTCGAAAGCGTTGTTAAATTTAAACCGTAAAATAAATGACATCATTCAGGACGATATTCGTTTGTCTTAATTAGTCACAGGAATAATTAGGCATTGTGAACGCAGTGACATAACGTCAAGTTTTAAAGGGGGGGGGGGACGTAAAACCTCGAGGACAAACAATTGTTTTGATTTATAGAAGGAAGGGAGGGGAGGTGGTGTGGGGGTGTGTGTGGGGGTGTTTTTCCCGCCTCCCCCGCGTTTCGTAATCCAACTTTGCATACGAGTAAAGTACAGCAAAAGGAGCCTTGATCTCTTCTGCATAAACCGCTCGTGAATATTGCCAGGAACCTAGTTGCATAAAGTGCTCGACTTCGTATGGAAGGAAAAGGTACGTCCTAGTTCGCTCTTCGATTTGCGCGGCCCAGATCTGGGTCAATGGTGTTCGTAGGAAAGTTCCGCCAGAAACTTTCTGAATTGGCTTACACGTGGCTGAAGGATAACCTAAAAGAGACAAACAACTCCAAGGTTCCCTCTAAAAAGCCGGGAATCTAAAGTCTTAGGTGAAAAAAAACCCCTCCCACACACACACTTAAAAGATATCCTTACTCATAAACTTTAAATACAATAATGATGGTTGTGTAAGTGAATCATTCAATCACGAGTTTCATGTAGGTTTACCTCTAAATCACTGACAGTATGAATCGTCGGATACTGTGCGTGAGTTGATGATGAGCACAATTCATTAATTGAAGAACAGAGGCGGGAATTCAACCAGGGTAGCTCAGATGGTACGAGCACCACGGACAAAGTGATGGCCCGTGGAGGGTTAGATTCCCGCCCGGTCCGGTAGAGATTTTAACCATCCTCATATGAGCGTTTTCTTCTTCAGTTAATAATATGCTTTTGAATATATAGAACTTTGTTCTTCTTTTCATCCATGATACCAGCCGGTGTGAGGTTCTCAACTTTTTCCTGGACAAAAAGAATATTTGGACTGTCCTCCGTGATGAATCCGGGAAACACAATATCAGCAAAGCGACTAATTTTCAAGCTCTTTTTCCAAGCCCTGTATAAATATTTTGACCCCATGACACAATACTTACGTACTTATATATATATTGTAATACCAATTAAACAGGCTGTTAATTGTTTTTAATATAATTGAATTGTTGGCGGTACGGGTGCTTAAAGACAACCAACACAGCGGGTCTTTCTTGGTTAACAATGGAGACTAGAGACCGCGCGCTTAGAGAACTCAGTCTAGGGCGAGACGCGAAACGAAAAAGGCTACGTCGAGAACTGGGGCATGGCAGAAAAATAAAAAACAGTAAAAGTCTGCGGATCCATAATTATGAATAGGGCTATCTAGGAAGTCCAATGGCGAGATATATAAGTTTACATAAAACGCAAGTAAACAGTTTTGACGGAGAGACTCATAAAATCGCAGTTTGGAAGCAGAAGTATTGCTTCACAAACTTAACTAATTTCCGCATATAGCGACTTCATGAGACCTACGTCCGAGGGCTGACTGAGGGTGAGATGATCCAGGTTCCAGGATTGCAGAGATTCAGAGCAACTACCGTGTGTAGAATCAGTGTATAATGGCCTGTTTAGTGGGTGTTGACTTCAAGCTGCAAGAGTCCCAACTGGTACCAGTAGCACTGTCGTGAGTACAATACAACTATTAATGACTGTAAACGATAATTAAAGGGTATAGTCAGATTTGGTTCGCGTTTTTGTTTGCATTCGTTTACCTTTACTTTTTGTATTTAATATTGTATTCCGTTAACTTGAATGAGTTTGGATTGTGAATGTTTTAGTTCATTGTATTTGTTCTTACTATCAAACCCAGTAATGACCCTGAGATAATGAGAAATTCGACGTAATTGATTGTATATATATACATATATATAATATATATTGTAATAAACAAAAATTAATTAAACAATTTATTTAAATGAATTGAATTCAATAGTTGGCCACGTTGGTAAAACCAAAATGTAACGAATAAACAATATTAAGAGAATTAAATAGCTGATTAGTGAATTAATTTATATTATTTAAACGAGAAGGATTTCTAATAATTTACCAAATTCCTTTAAACTTAACAGGTAGAATTATTACATTTCTCGACGTGATTATTTACCTTTGAAGTTTTGCAATTTTATAGATTTTAACAACTCTCTTCACAGGGTCGTCTATTTGGACCTTATAAATAAAGAACCAACATTTACATTTATATTAAACCATCCAATTCCTTTTACAACCTTAAAATTAAAACAAACGTGAAACCGAAATCTGACGTATCTATCTTTAGTTAGCGTTTACAAAGATTATTAAGTTTCTTTGTACTTACATTCTCTGCTGGTACCAGGCTTAAATTTGGGCTCAGATGCACCTCACTGTTCACATTAAACAGGCCATAAATTCATTTAATTTAATTTAACTAAAGAAAAACACTGTTGAAACTTTGGGATCTCTCAACAGGAAACTGGAAACTGCTACTCCTTCCGAGCTAATGGTCAGTCAGATTGTTACAAATTTTCTCTCGATGAAATTAGTGACGGTCTCTTTACTTATTGATTTTTACTGCGGCTCGACTTATTAAGTTACTTCTTCTAACCCTATTCGATGAATTTATATGTCCAAAACTTTTTTCTCATTTTTAACTTGCAACCTTTCCCGATGGATCTCTGTCCGCAACTATGTTCGCCGTCCGACTGCGGTTTTAGAAACGCTAGCGGCCAACAAAGTTCGCCTATGTATTGTCGTCTTTGATATTCGCGCCGATAACAATCCATCATAAATTTCGAATTATCAAATTACTAATGGCCTCTAAATAGTATTACAATATATATTGGGTATTTTTATGTGTATTGATGAGTTCTCGAGTTATATATATATATATATATATATATATATATATATATATATTTATATAAAGGTATATATATATAGTAACAAGGGCTGGAAAAATTTATATATCCCGTTTATAGGTTTAAATATATGTTACAATATTTCAAGGTATGGAATATATTGTAATAATTTATATACATAGCTTGCATCTTTTGGCAATAATTCATTATATGAACTATGTGGCGATTTTAAATGAAAAGAACTATTACGTGAAAACTATTAAACAAGATTTATTAACAATTTTAAAACAAGTATTCAAATTACAAAATATTTGGGATCTCAGGGTCTTGAACTGGGTTTGATAATGGCAGAATTTATATAATCAAAATCACAACAATTACATTTGCTTTATATGGGAATCAATGCGTCTGAACATAGACGAAATTTGTTGTTGAAGAAATAATACCAAAGATTGAATTTAAACAATTTCAATTTTTATCAAGAAATAAAGAATGATCTGAATAATTAAAGATCTCATTTTATCGATAATTAAAGAACGATCTGACGTTTATCTTTTAAACGTGGTTTACAATGATTTTAAAGTTTTCTTTCTACTTACGGCAGCCCAGGTCTCATTTTAACTTTTCGTGCACAATTTTGGGGACATCACTGATTCTAAGTTCTCACAGACTCTAAATGTTCACAGACTCTAATTACCGTAGTTTGTTAGTTGGTTTAAAATAACTTTGTCGATTCTCGATGATTTACTGCAACCTGGATTTGTAGATCTCGTGGATTTTTGTTGAAAATGCACCTCATTGGTTTTGTCTGTTGACTGAAAACTAGTTCAGTTTCTGCATTTTTGATATAACAGCGTACTGGTTACTGGAACACTTTCTCGTTCTTTAAATTAGACCTTTCAGTCTTCACTGCTGACTGACAAAGATTGTTCAAGTTTTCGTGAATTAGAATTTTAATCTGTACATCTCGCCGTTTACTGCCCAACTGTTCGTTCTTTTACTGTGTTCTACTTGCTGTCCGCTGCCCAACTGTTCGTTCGTCTCGTAAATTTTGAGCGCGTAAAACCTTCTCGACCGATCAACAATACTTTTTTTTGCATTGCCGGTTTGTTGCGGCGTCCGCTATATCCACCAATAATGAGTCCTCTACAATTCAACTTTTCAATTAGAACAATGCCTTAATTACCAATTACTACAATATATATATATATATATATATATATATATATCAGGTTAATATGTTATTAAATATAGTAACGTATCAGCGCGATATATATATATATATATATATATATATATATATATATATATTGTAATAACCTCCCTTTTTTATTTAAATGCAATTAAAATATGTCACACGTTAATGACACCAATTTGTAATAACTACCCTTTATATTTAAAACAATTAATTAAAACAGGTTAAAATAGGCCCCACGTTGATGACGCCAATTTATAATATTTACTGTTTATACTTAAATGTTGGGCGCCAATTTGTAATAATCACAAATAATACTACCAGTTTAAGCAAACAACTATTATTTATTAAGACACAATTTACAATTACACAAATAATTTAATGAAATATTACAACAATTATTAATTAATGTTATTTAATGAAATTTTATTTTCTCAGGGTCGTTTACTAGGCCTTTAAAAAAAACTAATACTTGTTAAACAACTTTTACAATGAAATAAAGGAAAATACATACATTAACCAAATTTAAATTCTGAAATCTGACGATTATCCCTTTACTTAAAAGTTTACAACTATGAATACTGTAAAAATTAACTTAAACCTCTCTGTTCCTCCATGCAATTTGGATCACACGCATACTTGCACGCACTCACTTCATACAGGCCATAAAGAACACCAAGTTGCTTTCACACTTTACTTCCCCAGCCACCTCTCCCCGATGACCTTACTCTCACGAAGAATTCCTCCAAACAATTTACTGATTTATTTCGGCCACCTAAGTCGGCCACATGTCCACAAATGATCTCTCCTGCTGACTGTTGACTGATTGATTTATCTCTGCCACCTAACTTGGCCACAACCGACGACCGTTGCTAACCAACTGATGACTGATTGGTGACTTCACGGCCACCTCACTTGGACCACCATCCGGCCAGAGGATAACCATCAACGATCTCTCCTGACGACTGACTTCCTCTTTCTGCGCACTTTACAACTAAGCCGTGTGCACTTCTATCCACACCCTCTACTAATTTACCATCGGTCTCTCAATTATCCTCCATTACCTCATCGTTGTTTACCAGCTCGTGTCCCTTCTGCCGCTGAAAACTCGAGTCCAAACTACGCATCGGGTTAGTCTTTTCCCAGAGTTCGGTTGCAAAATCTGCACACTACACTATAACCGGGCGTAAACACATTTAACTCACCCTCTTTTAATATACCATCTGTGGGTCAATTAAGCCATCATTATCTCCTTATGTCTACCCTGCGTGCCTTCTGCTGTTGACCATGCAAGTCCAAATATTTGTTTATTATTAAAGATTTCTTTTAATTATTACAATATATATATATATATATATATATATATATATATATATATATTTCAGCCCCTGATAATTATTTTAAAATTAATTTTTTAATTTCTTTCTGAGGTAAATTTAAGGAGAAACTGGCAAAATTTGTCAAAAAAGGATTGTATTATTCGAATTAAACGAAATGCAATATGACGACGTTTCGTTCACCAATTATAGACCTAAATAAATTTCTTCATGATGTTAAAGTTTTGAACTTGAAGTATTCAAGCAGGTATCTAAGATATAATTTAGATTACAACCGCC
The DNA here is from genome assembly GCA_037074705.1 of Zhengitettix transpicula. NCBI lineage: Eukaryota > Metazoa > Arthropoda > Insecta > Orthoptera > Tetrigidae > Zhengitettix > Zhengitettix transpicula. The sequence continues at coordinate 20,219,260 of CM073591.1, forward strand.
AACGGACAAAATTCATGACACAATTTAAAACTACCTCTAATTCTATTCGAGTACCAGATGTACGTTTTGACAGTCACACCTATATAATTACAAAATGTCGTGAATAAACAATTTAATTTAACTGAAATTTAGTGTCAATTACTATAAAGAGGAAAAGTGTTACAATCCATAGCGGAATTTTTTGTTCATTATTAAAAGCAACCGTGCATGAGGAGAGGAAAGTAGAGTGAAAGATCATTCCAGCTAATAAACATATTTTTCTTTTTGGTTGTCAGTTAAGAAACCAGCGTGGTTTATATTCACACGAGGGAAGAGAGAGAGAGAGAGAGAGGCCGCTCGCGAGGAACACGAGGGTAAATTTGGTGATGCACGCGGGGCAATTTCAGCACAGAATATTAAACGTCGTGGAACCACGTGTTCTGGGAACTGAACTAGAATCTGGCGGCAGCAGCGGGGCTGCTTGTTTTCTCGCGCTTGCTTGCCGGGAGAGGAGGGGGTGGAGTTTGCAGACAGGAAGCACAAGTTTATGCATTCATTCGCCGAGGCAGGCGGCAGTTAATGGTGCCGGCAGCTTGTGTGTGTTGGATGCAGAGCACGCCAAGACCCGACCAACAGCTGTGGGCGACGCGCTCTGCAAGCACATCACCCACCAGCAAGAAGACGTCATCGACTTCCCAGGTGTCTGCGTGCGTCGCAGGAAACACGCGAAATACACAAAAACTACTAGCTGGGTGTCCGGCGTTGCCACGTGTCCTTATTTACATAAACCAGAAAAAGTATTTAATTCTATATTAATCTTTAGTCCAGAAGTGATTTAACCTAGATCTAACTGTTCCCAGTTCCCTACACACTTTCCAAAGATAATAGTGCATTAATTCAACAGCTGTAAAATACACGGATTTTTACTGCATCAGTCGCAACAAAGATACCTCAGAATTTCTTCTTAAATATACTCCTTGAGTACTGCAGGATATAATTGTCCCTCAGTCTGCAGACATTACCAAAGATTTAAATTCTTAGCTAGATTCACAATGTAAACAAATAGTCGCCAATATGGCGTCACTAACATGGCACGAAAATTAACTTAGATTTCCCGAAACGATCGTAAAGTATTTAGTATTGTTTCTTATTATTATTCGATGGAGTATTACTGGATAAAATTATACTTTTTATTCATTGAGAAACTCTCTGCTTTATTTCATTACGGAAAAAGGAACTATTTCCCTTGTTCGTCGCGTAGTAACGTCTCTTTCTCTCTCACGTGCGCAGTAACTTAACATGAAAGTATCACATTTAAAATTATAATTCCTTTTTATTTTTATGCTATGCACAAAAACTCACCAAAGTTTCATCGCAATAGGATGAATGGTTTAGGTAGGCATAGGGGTTACACAGACAGACAGAATTTCATTTATATTTATATATATATATATATATATATATATATATTGTAATGAACAACAATTAGCGTTTATTTATTTTAATTTTAATTTAAAGAATTTAAATGAATTTAGTTAAATAATATGTCGGTAGAAAGAAATTAAAAAGAAAAGAAATGAACTTTTATTGACAATTAAAAGAAAACTTAATCTGACTCTATCCTCTAATTAGCGTTTACAATTAATCATTAGTTTGGTTTTGTTGCTTACATCTGTCCAGCTGGTACCAGCATTCTTTTTGGTTTCGGAAGTTCACTATTGCAAAATTATACACTGAATTCTAGAAGTCAGCACTCCTAGTTCTCTAGAGTTTTAGCGCGCATACGCCATTTTTTCCTTTTCGACAAAGTAAGTGAGCTCGCTTTTCATTGTATCTTTGTTCGATCAGGCCGCTATAATGGATTTTTCAACAATTCAAATTTTATTTCGAAACAATTAAAGGCCTAATTAATTGGCATTACAATATATATATATATATATATATATATATATATATATTCTCCCTATTCAAAAAACTAATAAACCAAGTAACATCAGCCAAATTTAAGTCAGAAAAAATTATTAATTTATAATTAATTAATTGGCAGACCTCATCAGGTTCAAGTTTCAAACTACAAGAAAAACATAAGAATTACAAAGATTAGAATAATATGTTTAAAAAAACATTGGGCAGATGACAAACAAACAATATAAATCGTGTTAGACTTGTTATACGTTGATAGAACGGTAATTCACAGTTGACTGTCGTGTCCGAAAGGTAAAATTTTAAACGAGAACGACCAGTAAAAATTAGTTTACATTGTTGGGTACCGTTAACAATGGAAATAATTTTAAATTTTAAATTATAACAGTATATAAATTAATTAAAACAAAAGTTAAATGTTTAAGTTTTAAATTTTGGTCTTAATATTTTCTATTATGTTTGAATAGTTATGAGCCTTAAATAATGTTTTACAACATTAAATTGCAGTTTTGACTCGAGGAAGTCAATATAGAAGCAATGATTCACATAGTGGAATACATATGTGATTCGCAGTATCAATAAAAGAGGAAATCACTTTATTTATACAGTTATTTGGATTTAGCCTATAAATTTTTCTTATGGCTTTATAAATTGATTTTATACCCAACCCCTTTAACGTCATGCATGTTGTGTAAGATAATTTAAAAATTTATTTGTATTCGCGACGTTTCGATGACGTTTTCCGGCCTGTATTTATAGAGGAGCGTAGGTTACCCCTCACCTCCTTGTCACAGCCCACCGTCAGGTGACTTTTAGCTACTCATCGCTAGCGCGTGCCTCATCACGTGAACTCGTCCTCCTTTGCTTTAATAATTGAAATGCGACACAGGCGTGTAGATATAATGAATTATTTACTGTGATGTGTGATTTAGGAGCTCAAGTTTTCAAGAATATGTTTGATCCTATTTTTTATCTGCATTCTAGGCTTAATCAGTCACTGTAAAAATTATTCTTTATTTATTAATTAGTAATATTAATTAACGTATTATTGTTATGACCTCTATTCTTCCTCTAACAATTTTTTTTTTTAAAATTTGTGTCACGATTTTCAGTTATTCCATTATTCTCTATTCGTTTCGTGACAATTTTCCATCGCTCCTGAGGAACACTGAAATACTCTTTCATTTCTCCTGAAACGTCCAGAGATGTGTCACCAAAGAGACGTACAATTCGTTCAAGGAGAATCGTAATCCTTCTGCGTCCTAAAGTGTGTCCTGAGGACACTAAACACATCCCTCTGGAATCATCGGAGAGAGATTAGAATCTGGGCGCCGCAGGTGTCGACGACGGTCGATCTACTTGCAGCTGATGGCCGTGTCACCAGCACCAGCACGACACCTGGTCTGAGGGAAAAATAATTCCGGTTGATTGCAAAGGGGTACAAGACGGCCGCGAAGTTTCTCATTAATTGGGGAAGGTAAGAGACTAATTCGGGTAGAAGTCGTCGTTTGTTCATATCCCGGCACCTGAGAGGTTCATTCAATCTGGCGTTACTATGCGCGCACTTGGCCCCTATACAGGGGCTGGGGGGGGGGGGCTGGCTTTAATAAGAAAACTTTTTAAAGGGCGCAGGACCGTAGTAGGTCGCCCATCCCCCACACCCCCCACCCCTTCATAGTGAATCTCACGGCAACTTGTGTTCGTGCTTAATATGAAACTTTTGAATTTACACCCGCAGTTCCTCCACGGCCATACATTCTGCGGATAACTCCGTCCCTGGAGCGGCTCACTTCTCTTTCTCTCTGGATTGTCCCTATGCTGGGAGAAGAAAAAAGGCGACTTCTCGGTCATGCACGGATAGGATTATTCAGACGTCACAAAAATAAAAACTGGTACAACAGATTCGTGGACCTTCTCAAGTAGAATAATGCGGATCAATCTGCAAAGAAAGTAAAATAATAATATTATTGATTTAAACAAATTAATAATTTTCCAAGAATACTTCAAGAAAAGGTGATCAAATTCGTAAAGACCATGCAATAAAAATAATTTAAAGCATCACGATGGAAAAATGTCGAACGGCCCAGGAATCGAACATGGGGAGGGATCTGCACCATCTGAGCTATCTCCAGAGAACCTGTGATAAATTGCTCCATAAAAATAAAAATCACAGTACCTTTCATGACCTAAATTTGAGGAATGTGATTCGTAAATTAAAAAATTTGTAGGTGAGCCTGCTGCCAGGACGTTGAAAGTAATTTCCTACTGTATCTGGAGCCGTCAGGGGTAGCTCAGTTTTTAGTTTTTCTCGTACTCTCTTATTACAAAGTAATACATCACAAATTTATCCAAATAATCAAAGAATATGAAATATCCATCATTTACAGATCCACTAATACCCTTTCATACTTGGTTAAAAACCAGGGGGACCCACATGTCATATATATATATATATTGGTTCTAATTGTAATTCCTGCTACATAGGGCGAACAAAACGTTCCCTCAATACACGTATCAAGGAACATGTGTCTAATTTCAAAGACAATCTGCAGTCTCCAAACATATCATCAATTCTAAACATCCATTTGATTGGCAAAATGCTAAGATGTTTGACGTTGACACCAGGTACAATTCCAAAGATGCTTCACATTAAACCAAACTTTACAGCTATTAATGTACAGACAGGCACTATGGAACTCAACAATTGCTATGATCCCTTATTATTACGCCGAACCTTCTGCTTTCCTATTGTCGTTGCTCCCCCCTTATCGTTACTCTTCGGCTCTTCCATTGTCGGTGCGTTTTCGTCGCTTTTGAGTTTTGTCAACTGTCAAATGAAGTTGTGTCGCTCTAGGCTCTTCTTCGCACCTGAGGAAAAGGACAAAGATCCCAGAAACGTTGTGTGGTATTTATTTTATCATATTTTTGTCTGAAATGGCTATCATTCTAATGCATTTTATGTATATATATATATATATATATATATATATATATATAAACCACTCTTACATAATATATATCGTAACATGACTGGGTTACATTGTTGGTTGTCAGTCATTGTCGACGTCTCTTGGCCGGCCGACAGAATTGTTGAGCTAAAGAGCGGGCCGAGACAGAACAATGTAAGACGCAGTTCCGAGCTGGAATCGAGGAAGCACGGAGCGGAGCTCCGAGGGCTGAACAAGAAAAACTTAAACAAACCACGCCCTAACGACAATTTATTGCTCATGGTCAACAAGTAAAGTAATTAATTATGAAAAAGTTGTTTTGGTGATTACCTGGCGCCCAAATATAAATAATCGAAAATCGCAAGATGGTTAGCGGCGTTGCTAACTACATATATATATATATATATATATATATATATATATATATATATATATATATATATTGTAATGATTAGCCTTTATTACTAAATATTAAAAATAAACTTTATTACATTGAAACTACAAAAAATACATTAGAAAAATATTGTTTGGCGCCAGCAGCTATACATTGGTCTGTATAAAATTAAAATTAGCTCCGGCTTGATTAGAAGTTCTCCTTCTTAACAGGGTAATGTGGGCGGTTTAATGGCTATTCAAGAACAGCGTCTATTTCCGCACTGTGTAAAAAATTCTACTTTTGAAGGCACTTTACATAAATTGTGATGCTTACTTTACTTGTGGCGTCAGCCGTGGATCACTGGTCTTGTAGTAAGCAGCACACGATCTCCTTCTTCGGCCTCCACACGATGGACGTCCCTCAAAACCTTTGTCTCTCCCGCTCACCAAATTCTTCACCCTGTCGACTCTCTCGGTCTGCCTGCGTCTCCCTGTCTCCATGCGTCTCCTCTCGCGTCTCTCCTTGCGTCTCCGTCACCCTACTTTCACCCGGGTTTGGAGTATTTATAAGTCCTCGCCCCCCCCCCCCCCAACGATAAAAAAAGGACCTGTACCCGTGATTTCTTTTGGCCTCTCGGGCAAGAACACGTGCACGCTTAATGTAGTCCTCCTCAGGCCTCCCCAGGCCCGAGGCCACTTAAGGTTGTTATTCACTACAATATATATATATATATATATATATATATATAATATATAAGAGTGGTTTATTAAAATTTTTGAGTGCTTTAAAAATGTAACACAATATAACAGGATTTTTAATCATATACCTTTTGAACACTCTAGAAAGTTTTATCACTATGAACATCTGACTGATCTTCTGTTTTTGAAAATTATCGTTTCAAATTACATTGGCTATAATCACAAATGTTGCAAAAACTCAAAAAAAAAAAATTTTTAAAAAAAAATCTAATTTAATACATAATATTTGTTGAAAAACGACTTATGTTAAGAAAAAAATTGTTATTATTGCTCGAGTTAATTATGAATAAATGCGTAAAAAATATTTAAGTGTAATTTTCTGAATGTAGATTCGTAATAATTGGATAAAAATGTTGTCAGTTTACTTTAGGTCGGCTTGACGCTGCTTGCTCGACTAACCCGCGTTACGTCAGAAGGATTTGGAGTGTTAATTGACAATTTAGTTTATAATTTCTATACTAATACAATTTCTCTGATATATCCGTGTAATGAAAATTTGGGGTATGTAATAGTACGGGCAACCTGGTGTAAGAAGTAGAGAATATTTGATCCAATCCGTCATATGAGAGCATTAACTCCCCCCCCCCTTTGGGGCAGTGATTAACACCGACGAATTAGGATATTATCTATACTGTGCTGGTGTGAACTGGTAGTTGTCCGTCAACGACAGCTGCAGGTCCACCACGAGCAATTCAACTTTTCGCGGGCAACGGTTGAGAGGATTTGCTTAAATGGGTCACATATTCATTTTTCCCTCCACTACCCTTTCTACCACCACCATCACGGCTGTTCGTCCCCCATACGTCCCTCACACACACACACACACCCTTCTTTTTTTATTTTGTTTTGAATGGGACATTTTTCTGCCACATGCTGTCCGCTCACTCAGAACTGACAATAGCCAGCTATTAACATTCTCTGCAGCTCTTCACAACTTGACGGCCGTAATTGGCGCATTCTGGTACGGAAGAGGGTTGGGGGGGGGGGGGGAAGCCCACGAAGCTAGCTTCTGGGCCGGATTTTATATTCGTGTGTTGAGAAATTTACATAGATAAACACGGGGGTTCGTGTTTTAGTCTGTTTCTTGGTATTACGCGCTGATATATAAAAAACAAAATTCCAATTGTCTGCTGAGAAAAATCCTCAAAATTAATTTTTTCCAGATATTATCGAACCATCAGTCATGATTTTTTTTCACCATAATAAAGATCTGCCTATAGTTCGTATTATTCTGTACTTGTTACATTAAAAAAAAAACCGCGAACTGTACATTGACAGGGTGAAGGAATAGTCAACATCAGTCGAACAATATTTTTTCCCCCACCAACCTCTCGCTATTTTCAGCTTTCCACAACAGTTTCGTCTTTAAAAGTATTGTTTTGTTTCGTCGCTCCAGTTTCGACGCTAACATTACGTTTTCTTTATTTAAATAATCTAGATAAAAATAACATGAAGATACACACACACAGACAAAAAAATAACTCTCTATATAGAAAGTGGTTCTTTAAGCCTCCTTCCTGATTACTAATAAATATTTCGGTTATTACAACACGAGAGCTATTTATATACATCCGCATCTCGGCCTTTTACGTAATAAATGCTATTAAAGTTGTCGTTTGGTTTTTCGATTAGTTTCTGTCGACACACTAAAACGTATCAAAATGATAAGAGACAAGTTTTTCAGTTCATCAGTTGACTGGTAAGTCACCTGACCGATCGTAGAATCACAGGAATGACGTCATCAGATGACGTCACGCCGTGCATCCCTCCCCACAATGGCACGAATTATGGGCGTATTATTAAAATCACATGTATTATTATTAATAACCAAGACCATAATATGTATATATATATATATATATATATATATATATATATATATATATATTGTAGTGAATAACAACCTTAAGTGGCCGCCCTTGTGTCCGGGGGCCTGAGGAGGAATACATTAAACGTGCACGTGTGCTTGCCCGAGAGGCCAAAAGAAATCTCGGGTCCGGTCCCTTTTTTTGAATCGTTTGGGGGGGGGGGGGGTAGTACGAATAAATACTCTGAACCTGGGTGAATGTAGGACAGACGCAGGCAGACCGAGAGATAGAGGACGGAAAGTGGAGTGAGAGAGGCGAGAGGGTGGAAAATTCAGGCGAGCGGGAAGAAAGAAAGGTTTTGGAGGGACATCCATTGCGGGGAGGCCGAAGAAGGAGACAGTGTGCTGAATACTACAAGACCAGTGATTCACTACAAGTCGGCTGACGCCACAAGTTAAAGTAAGCATCACGATTTCTGTAAAGTTCCTTCAAAAGTAGAATTTTTTACACAGTTCTTGAATAGCTACCGAACCGCTCACATTACCCTGTTGAGAAGGAGGACTTTATAACCTATCCGGAGCTAATGTTAATTTTTTTTTGCCGACCAATGTATATCTTCTGGCGCCCAATAATATTTTTTAAATGTATTTTTGTATCTTCATGTAATAAAGTTTATTTTTAATATTTAGTAATAAAGGCTAATCATTACAATATATATATATATATATATATATATATATATATATATATGGCAATAGGTTACGTGACTACATAAAATTACAAAATAATATTTGGATTCTACAATTATAAATAATTAGACGTTAAAATAAAAATACTAAAATTCGGAAACACAACTTTCCCTGTCCAACATAAAGTAAAACATCGTAATAATAACAAAAATAATAATTATGTTACTATGCTAAGAGTGTAATATAATATTTATAGTTATAATAAAATAAATTAAATATGTAATATTAAATAATTAATGGTTAGTGATTTAACTAATCAAAAAATATATAATTTAAACATCACACAAGAATAAACAAAAAACCTTGCCACACGCACACACACTAGGAGGAAACACAAACGACGGGCAGGTGACGTCACGCAACAGAGCGACGAGGAATCTGCAAACTCCAGGCCCTCGTACATGAAACAGACAAACAAAAGAGGAGAAAAGACCAACAGAGACTAAGAAAGTTGTGAAATACGTAGTTGTTATTAGCAACACATTCAACATTTGTGCAGTTTTTTTTAATAAAAATAATTAAATCAGGGGAACGATCAAGAAACTCCTGCACTGAGTAAAATACCTGCGGCCTTGCAGTAGAATATCTTTACATTGAATACCAAAACTCTTGCAGTTATTATTGTTCTTTACCGCTGGAGGAAGAGTATTATCCCTGGATGGTGGATACATCTCTGGTAGAGGAGCAAAGATCTTTTATCTGAGCGATTCCTAGTGTCGTAATCGTGAGACTCGCCATCCGTTTGACTGAAAGATTCTTTCGGAAATAATTATGATTTAAATGGAATAAAATTGTGACGTCATTAATTTTAAGCGATTCTATTGGAGGAAAGCAGTTGTCGTAGAGGTATTTACTTTCGTCTTTACCCACCTCTACGTCAGGTTTTAAATCGGAATTTTCTACACATACGAATACCCTTTTTTTTTGACAGTTTTAAAAACGGTTGGTATGTTGCGATTGTCACTGGAGAAATAGTGAGCTTTATATTTGGCTCCCACAGACGCACACGAACAGGGGTTGTGTATGTGGGAGACATCGGGCGGAGGCATTGTGGGCACGGAAATGGCTGCTGCTTGCAGCAGACACGAGCGAAGAGCATTCACATGCAAATTCAGAGCCCGGAAGACGGTTGCTAAAAAGAGGGGCGGGGAGATAGAAGGTATTATACTGCGTCATCCTGCTCGTGATCGACTTTCCTTTGTAGCCCGGCGACACCTTCGCTCTCGTGGAGCGCAAACAACTACTGGGCGCGCAGTCAACTTTGGCTGGCGCCTTCAACCATTCACACGTAATAACGCCCATTACCACTGCATCTCCGACGAGATTGCCACCCACACTGCCAATATTAAGCATCAGATTAGATTCCTCGGCAGGTGTCGATGGGCGACGTGACAACCATTCTTTACAGGTGAGGAAGTCTGCAGTTGCAGAACCTGGCCCTGTTATTTAAACATTTAAGGAAGGAACTGTGGGCAAATTAAACTCGAAGCCCTCAAACTTCTAATAAAGTTTCACCATGATTCCTATTTCCCACTCATCCGGATTTGAAATTTACTGAGAATGAAGAAGTAACATTATTATTTAGATTCTTATGGTATTTCCACTGTCTTAGGAGTAGATAGGTGAGCATGAGTAAGCGAAAATAGGCAATGAATAGCCAAAAAACAAAGAAAAAAATGGAAAGAGAGAGTCAGGTCAAAGTGATTACAAGAAAGAGGATATATGAGATCAGGAGAAAGATCTAAAGATATTCTCCAAACGAAGAAAAGCAAAGAAAACAAGGAAAACAGAATGAAAGAGGCAGGTTAAATAAATGACGTGAAATATTGTCCAGCAGAACAGAAAAGAATATGTGGAGATATACTCCAAGAGAAGAAAAAACAGAAACAAAAAGGCAGGTTAAACAGATGACGTAAAAGATCGTCTATAAGATCAGAAAAAAAGATGTAGAAATATACTCCAATACAATAAAACAAGAAAAACAGAAAAATAAAGGCAGTGTGCAAAAAAAAAACAAGTTAGGTTAAAGATAAGAAGTAAAAGATGGTCTAGAAGATCCGAAAAAAAAGTAGAAATTTACTCCAAGCGACGAAAAAAAGAAAACAAGGAAAACGGAAAGATAAAGGCAGTGTGCAAGAAACAAGTTAAAGAGATGACGTTAAAGATCGTCTAGAAGGTCAGAAAAAAGTAGTGGAGATATACTCCAAGCGAAGAAAACAAAGGAAACAAGGAAAACAGAAAGAAAGATAGAGTCAGTGTACAAGAAACAAGTTAGGTTAAAGATATGACGAAAAATATCGTATAGAAGATCGGAAAAAAGATGTAAGGATTTACCCAAGGCGAAGAAAACATGTTAAGTTAAAGATAAGACGTAAAAGATGGTCTAGAAGATCCGAAAACAGATGTAGAGATTTACTCCAAGCGAGGAAAAAAAAGAAAACATGGGAAACAGAAACATAAAGGCAGTGTGTAAGAAACAAGTTAAAGAGATGACGTTAAAGATTATCTAGAAGGTCTGAAAAAAGTAGTGGAGATATACTCCAAACGAAGAAAACAAAGGAAACAAGAAAAACAAAAAGAAACACGTTAGGTTAAAGAGACGACGAAAAAGATCGTAGAGAAGATTGGTAAAAAGGTGTAGAGATTTACTTCAGGCGAAGAAAAAAAGAAAAACAGAAAAATAAAGGCAGTGTGCAAGTAACATGTTAGGTTAAAGAGATGACGTGAAATATGGTCCAAAAGAGTGTTCAGACTCTCATGTTGCGCGTCAATGTGTTGTTCTCTCCCTAATGACGAACAGAGTTTTTGCCGTACTTCGAAAGGTTGAATTTCCTACATATTTTTTCTGATCTTCTAACCGATCTTTTATGTCATATCTTTAACCTAACTTCTTTGTTGTACATTGCCTTTTTCTTTTTTTCTGTTTTCTTGTTTCGTTTGTTTTCTTCGCTTGCAGTATATTACATTTATTTTTCCAGTTCTTCTAGACCATCTATCACGTCATCTCTTTAACCTAACTTGTTTCTTGCATACTGACTCTATCTTTCTTTCTGTTTTTTTTGTTTCCTTTGTTTTCTTTGCTTGGAGTATATTTCCACATCTTTTTTCCAATCTTCTAGATAATCTTTCACGTCATCTCTTTCACCTAACTTGTTACCTGCACACTGCCTTTATTTTTCTGTTTTTCTTGTTTTATTCACCTGAATTAAATCTCTACATATTTTTTCAGATCTTCTCTACGATCTTTTTCGTCATCTCTTTAACCTAACTTGTTTCTTGCACACTGACTCTATCTTTCTTACTGTTTTTTTTGTTTCCTTTGTTTTCTTAGCTTGGAGTATATATCCACTACTTTTTTCTGATCTTCTGGATGATCTTTAACGTCATGTATTTAACTTGTTTATTGCGCACTGCCTTTATCCATGTTTTCTTTGTTTTCCTTGCTTGGAGTAAATCTCCACATCTTTTTTCGGATCTTCTACACCATCTTTTACGTTTTATCTTTAACATAACTTGTTTTTTTTGCACACTTCCTTTATTTTTCTATTTTTATTGGTTTATTGTATTGGAGTATATCTCTACATATTTTTTTCTGATCTTCTAGACGATCTTTTACCTCATCTCATTTTCTTCTGGTTTTCTTTGCTTTTCCTTTTTTTATTTTTCTATGCCTTCTTCTTCCTCAGGTTTCTGATACTACACTATAGAATAACCGATTAATCTAAATAATAATGTCACGGTACTTATATCTAGAGCATAAAATACTCTTATTTTAAATAGGAGCCTTCCAAATTCCATTACAGAAGCACTCCTTGTAACTCCTGCATTTTATTACGTCATTACCCATAAATACAAAATTTTGTGGTTTCAAGTAAAGTTCGAGCACGATGTAATTCCTAAATTTATTGTGTTAGGAATTATCTTTCGAGTGTTGTCAACTGACGAGTGCAGTTGTGTCGCTCTTGGCTCTTCTTAGGTACAAGGATCCCAGAAAAACGTTGTGTGGGATTTATATTATCACTTCTTTTGCCTGTATTTTGTTAGCTTTATTATTATTAATATTACTTCACTTCAGTTTGTTCTTTCCTCCTTCTGATGAATAATTCGACATAATTTTTGGCCGTGTTAGAATTATATTTCCGAAATGATTATTTTAAGTTAACAGAGAAATAAATTCTATTTTTTTTAGCTGCAGCATTTTAGGTTTTTAATTGAAACCCTTATAAATATTACTTTTATCTCGTCTGCGAAAATGCCATCAGTATCACATTCACGTTAAATTATAGACGAGGGATTTCTCTTCCGCGAACGGCGTTTAATCAGAAGGATATTTCAATGATCATTGCGTCACAATTTTGATGTGATGTAACAGAACTTGATTCAAATTTAATTGATGCGATTTGGGTTGGGTGGTGGTGGGGGGGAGGGGGGCAGATTTATCAAACCTAGAGGGCGCCTTTGTTTTGCATCATCCTCGGGCCAGTTACGTTTATAGGCCAGGACATGATTGGATTGAAATCCTTCGTAATTGGACTCGCATATATAAATCGAGTTAAACTGGACACTTAATCCCCACTCAGGATTTTCGGTCGCCATTCGTATACCCTTCTGCATGAATATCCATCCGTCTCTGTGACAATTTCATACGGAGAATATCAAATGAACGGGGGGGGGGGTTAAAAGGACCATCTGTTACGATAGCAAAAAAAAAATCTAGACGCTTAAGTATTACAGGAAATGGGGATCAGTAGAAATGTACAGGTAGTTACTTGGACACTGATAATTAGTGGTTGAAGATACGGACAACACAAGGAAAAGACGGATCAAAAAATTATTAAGCGACACACAAATAGATGTAAAATTTTATAGGTTTAGTAACAGTCGTGTAAGTACAATACACAAAAGGGTTATTAACGAATAGTATTTAACCCAAAGTGTTGAAGAAATAATTGTTAAAGAACAAAGGCTGGCGCCCCTATTGTTGGACTGACGTAGGACGTGAACCCGTGGGAATGTTCTAGATCCATTAGCCATGAGACAAGAAAAACAACAAATAGACGTAATATTTTACAAGAATAATATTATTTATGTGAGTGTAAAATAAAAAAAAGCCTTATTAATGAATTGTATTGAACGATAATGTTAACTTTATGACACATAGGCCACTATTGTTGGTGTGACGTAGGACGTGAACCCGTGAGAATTTTCTAGGTCCACCAACACTAGTGGCACGAAAAACAAAAAATAGACGTAATATTATTCCTGTGAGTGTTATACAAATAAGTCTTATTAATTAATTAAATAGAACCCAAAGGATTGAAGAAATAATTGTTAAAAGAACAAATTCTAGTGCCACTATTTTTGGACTGACGTAGGACGTGAACCCGTGGGAATGTTCTAGATCCACCAGACATGAGGCAATAAAATAAACAAATAGACGTAATATTTTACAAGAATAATATTATTTATGTGAGTGTAATATAAAAAAAAGCCTTATTAATGAATTGTATTGAACGAAATTGTTAACTTTAAGACACAAATGCCAACGCCACTTTTTTTGAATTACGTAGGACGTGAACCCGTGGGAATGTTCTTGGTCCACCAGCCATGAGGCACGAAAAACAACAAATAGATGTAATATTATTCCTGTGATTGTTATACAAATAAGGCTTATTAATTAATTAAATTGAACCCAAAGGATTGAAGAAATAATTGTTAAAAGAACAAAGTCTGGGGCCACTATTGTTGGACTGACGTAGGACGTGAACCCGTGGGAATGTTCTAGATCCACCAGCCATGAGGCAAGAAAATAAACAAATAGACGTAATATTTTAGAAGAATAATATTATTTATGTGAGTGTAATATAAAAAAAAGCCTTATTAATGAATTGTATTGAACGAAATTGTTAATTTTAAGGCACAAAGGCCAACGCTACCATTGTTGGTGTGACGTAGGACGTGAACCCGTGGGAATGTTCTAGGTCCACCAACAAAAGTGGCACGAAAAACAAAAGAAATAGACTAATATTATTCCTGTGAGTGTTAAACAAATAAGGCTTATTAATTAATTATATTGAACGCAAAGGATTGAAGAAATAATTGTTAAAGAAAAAAATGCTAGCGTCACTATTGTTGGACTGACGTAGGACGTAAACCCGTGGGAATGTTCAAGATACACCAACAATAGCGGCACGAAAAACAAAAAATAGACGTAATATTATTCCTGTGAGTGTTATACAAATAAGGCTTATTAATTAATTATATTGAACCCAAAGGATTGAAGGAATAATTGTTGAGGAACAAAGGCCAACAGCAATATTGTTTGTGTGTGACGTAAAACGTGAACCCGTGCGTGTGAATGTTCTAAACCCCACCAGCCACGTGGTACGAAACAAACAAATAGACGTAAAAATATGTCACTAGTTGTAATGTTTAGTCAGTGAGTTAAACAGGTCAGAGAGTTGGTGAATGATTAGGGGGAACGTAGGGTAACTTTTAGTATTCAATAAGCGTAGTTAGTCAAGACGTGAGGCAGACTAAAAATGTGTTTACACTTGAGAGACGTTAATCTTTGATAATAGCCACATGCAGACTGTCACTCTTAAAGAATAAAAAGTATAATAACGAAAATAGTCAAACACTAGACAAAAGAAGTTATAATATAAATAACACACAACGTTTCTAACAGCATCGTTACATTTTACAGGTGCTGAATAAATCGTAAGACCCTAGAGAAACACAACTACGCAAGTCAGTTAACAAAACTGTAAAAATGTTACTTATGTTTTCCTGTATTTGACTATCATTCTTTTTATTTTTTTTTCAATCAGACGTAAATTTTTCATTTTGAAAAAAACTGTAGTAGATGTGGTATAGTGAGGGAAAAACTGTGATAGTCTTTCCAAGGGCGTCGTCTTCCATCACGACAATGACCTCATACTGCCCATAAGACCACAACGCTCTCGGTGCAGTTTCGCTTGGACGTCATCGACCACCTCCCCTACAACCCTGACTTCGCTCGCTCTATGGGACTTACTTGAAGAAGCACATAGAAGACCGGTCGATCATGACGTGTTAAACCGTCCCTGTGGTGTCTGGTCATCATGTGGACTTCCTCGACGATGATTTTGGGTAGTCAAGTCGTCATTACGATCGACAGAGACTTCGAAAATTTTTCATACTGGTAAAAAAAAAACACTGCAATTTTTCACTATTTACTGGTACTTCTCGTCTTTCCTCTAAGGAATTAATTTTGTGCGTGTTATTACGAAAATCTTCTAGTTCAGCTCATCGGTTGCCCTCGAGATGTGGAACAAGACAATTGTTTGGAAAGAAATAATTCATCCCTGAAATAAAAACGGTATCCTAACGAAATATTTCCCAATTAAATGCAGACGAAATGTCCTTGGAATTTTGGTCAATTTTTGCTTATATTTAATTAGTCATCTCTTCTTTTAATTCAACCAATTTAATACCCTTACTACAACAACCAAAAAATATTATTATTCTCCTTTATGACTTGTGAACCTTTTGTATTATCCTCTGTTTTCTATTGACGTGATACTTTTATTCATCGCTTGAATTCGTACTTTCTTCTCGGACGCGGTTGAGAAAATTCGCGAACTTCAAGACCGGGGTTGTGGGGTTTGTAAGAGGGAGGAACTATAACTCAGTCGCTTCACTGCTTACGTGTTGCAATTACTCAACAACTCCCCCCCCCCTCGCCTCTTCTTCTTTTTCCCCCCAAAGTCTGAACTGTATCTTGAATGCTGAATACTGGGTATTAATCTGATAAACTTCGCTCTTCTGAAATATTATGCAGCTTTGAATATCCCCTGAAGTGCAGTTACTTTGTGTTAATGACTCGCCATCTTAGCGGGAGTTTCTCTCCGTTTCCATAATTGATGTACTTTACCAACATTACGAAAAAAAAAAGTGATAAAGTCGAAAGTACAATAACACAAGTCCTTTCTTCACGTGAAATAATTTATTTTACAACTAGCTTGACTGCCGCGGCGTTGCCCAGAAAGTCGTAATTAAACTCTATAACGACGGATTTGACTTGTATCTCAGTTGGTTTTTGCGTTATTTTTATGTAACGTCCCTCCTACCCTATCCCTAAAGATGCTCACCTCCACGTGCCAAAAGGCGTTGAAATTATACACAATAAAATCTGACGAAATAAATCTCATTGACAAACACATCATAAGAAATCAATGTCATTGAAACCGAAAAAAATTCCTTCGACGAAAATATCAGCCGTGTTCGCATCTTGGAAAATTTCTCGCGCCGTTTACCAGCCTCTAGGGCTCATCCGGCAAGTTTAATTAAACTCAGCGACATCCATAGCCGTGGATTAGACTCGAATATTGTTGATTTTGCTTTATTTTTATGTATCGCCGCTAAAATCCCCACTCCTAAGATTCTCAAGTTTATAAACAGTGTATATGACGCAGTTTATACCTGAAATAAAATATTTTGAAACGCTTTTTATAAATTTGTGGGATGTATCCAGTCTGACTTTTCTAATAAAGTTTTTCTAGGTGTTATCCTACGTCAATTACAGGTGAATACCGGGAAGGATCCTTAAACTGCAGTTCGGAGTCCCTATATTGCTCTCATTTTCACCTTATTCCATTAAATCCCCTTCATATTCACAGTAAATGGACTCTTCCATTACGTAAAGAAAAAAAACATGTAGTGGATGTAAACATAAATTATTTTCACTGTAGGACTAATAGTGAAAGGGACAATGGGAAAGTCTCTTCCCTTCACGACAACACGCTACTTCATACAGCGTAGAAGACCAAGACGCTGTAGAAGCACTTACGCTGCAACCTCATCGACCACCTTCCCTACACCCGGGACGTCATTCCAAGTGCCTTCTTCTTGACTTGATGGAGGCCGACAGGTCGCTTCGGACGAGAAGGTGGGACACTTCTCGACAACATGGCTAAAGACGCAAGTAACAGGACCAGGGATATTCAAACTCACCCAACGAAGCGACCAGTGCCTAAATTGAGACTATCTGAAAATTTAACCACTGAAATCGTGTCTCTGTATTTGTTGTAACCTTTTTTTCTGATCACCCCTCGTAGATCGGTCCATTTTGTTTTGTTTTCTGAGATCTGGAAAGATTCAGGGTATTTATTTCAGTTTCTACCACTCCACTCTAATTTCACACAGACGGTTCTAAAGGAAAAAAATATATCTATTACCCCATTTAATTAATTTTTTTTGTTATTCAGGACACTTTCATGATTCAGACGTCGTCGATGTGTAACAATTTTGCACAATTCCGATGGGCATTTCCCCACGTTTTGTTGACATTCCACTGGCATGTATTTACAACTATAATTGCATTATGTACGGTTGTATTGTTTTTTAAGGGATGGAGGCCGGGTGGGAGAGGCATGAAATTTCATGTGTGTGTGTGTGTGTGTGACTAATTGCCATCGGGGACTAAAAGAAAACAAATATGAAATTAAAATTTGTTTGCCCTAGCAACGCTGTAACCTTTGTTTTTTTTTGTACAGTCGGTAAGAGACCGCAGGAGGGCGGCTGTAAAATGTTGCAATAGGTTTGTCAGCCATATTTCTACAGCATTGTCCTGCATTATTAATGGCTTAAGTAACAATGTTTTTTTCCCTTGTAACTGGAGTACTGAGGACATGATAAAGTGACGAAAACATTTATTGCGAGAAAATTTCGTGTTGTTTTTCTCACTGTTTTCGAAGCAGAACGATATCTTGTTAAGAATCTATTTCACAAATAATGAATTACAATAACGACCAATTGAAAACTGAATTAATTTTTTAATTATATTACATCCTAATAAATTGATAAAGTAAGATACAATTTTAATAAACGAATGCGTAAGAAAATTACATTTAATATTATTGATTTAACAAGGTTGTTTTATTTAAATAATAATAATAAATAAAATATTAGGACGTTCTCTGCAGTTATAAAAGTCTTTATGTCTGTTCTTATATTAATTAAGAAAAAAAATTAAACGGCTACTTTAAAATCTATTTAATTCTACGTCGTTTCCTATTTCTCTACACATTTGTGTACTTCGAACAGTTTGTTTATGTTACGTTTCTATGGTAACGGAATACATTACAGATTTATCCTTCATAAAACTCTTTGATACGTCATCTTTTACTGTAAATTTTAATAAACCAGTTAGTCATTTAAAAATTTAAATAGTTTAAGTAAGGATCACGAAAACATTTAGAAATTTAAAATTAAATACAAAAAAATCAATATTATAAATATAAAATATTTAAAATAAAATAAAAAATTTTCAATTTTATTTAAACTTCATTAATGGCAAAGAAAATTTTAGTAAACCGAAAAAAATGTTTGAAAATTTACAATTTATTTTTAAATAAATTATTTTGCACCTTTTTGTTCCTTACAACATTTATATTAATTATATTATTTTTATTAAAATCTGGTATTGTTCCTCAAACTCATGGAATATTTACATGCATTTTTGGTTATCCACTTTATCTGGGCGCCCGGAATTGCCAGGATTGCCATAATTAAACTCAGCGACATTCATAACCCCAGATTCGACTCCAATCTCTGTTATATATTTGCCTTGTATATCGATGTAAATAAATTTTTTGATTGAAAATAAATCAGTCTATTAAGTCATTAATTTATTATGAATAAAATTTTCATATATTATAACCGAAAAAAATATGTAGAAGACACGACGTTTCGTCCCTTATAGTTTCGGGACTTTTTGGATGTCGTATAATTTCAATTTGGAATTAAAAATCAGGCTGAACAGGCTAAGTTCAATTTTTGAATTTACAGTTACATTTATTGGACTTAAACGTTTTCAAGAGAAATAATTAAAGAAGGAACTAATTTTTTGATTACTTTCGAAAGTGACGACAAACATTTTAGGGTTTTCCGTGTATTAAATGGATGATTTTTCTTTTACATACTAAGGAACGAATATTCGCAGTCAAAGCAGATGACCTCAACTGAATTGGAAACGATTCAGAATCACAAATTAATATTGACAATAAGCTTCCCCAGACCATTAGGTTACGAAAATACAAACCTAAATTCGTCCTCAGTAATGTCCGTATTTTGTCTTAGTTCATTTACTGAATTTTGTATGAATAATGATGTAGAGTGCAGACCCATTAAAAATGAAGTACCTGTATTGAGCTAATATTTGTTATTGACATTATTCAATTACGTGCCATAACACCGTAATTTTGTTCTCCAAATACTATCAGGTGGTAGGTAAGGTAAACAAGCACGTGTACGCCATTACAAACAATTAACTTAGTATAGATTAAGTTTTTCGGTATTTACGTTGACATCTCCTCTGGCACTGTATCCACGAATAATTTTGTGTCATTGTATCCATAGTCTGTTTAATTATAGCAATACATACAATAAAATG
Organism: Zhengitettix transpicula; assembly: GCA_037074705.1. NCBI lineage: Eukaryota > Metazoa > Arthropoda > Insecta > Orthoptera > Tetrigidae > Zhengitettix > Zhengitettix transpicula. The sequence continues at coordinate 20,239,235 of CM073591.1, forward strand.
GAAAACATTTCCGTTACATATATATACGAAACCACGTCTGTGTGTATATATGAAACTTCAGATACAAAAAGACCCTGGGAATAAGGGTCTCTCTCTCTATTCCTTTATGATCGTCTATTTCGCTCCTCTTACTGTTTTCTTTGGCTGGCTGTTGTGTTGCTGAATTATGGGAGAGTCGTTAGGAAAATACGTCGTTGAAGTTGGATCGAATCGTCCTTGAAACGACAAGTTGTGACGGCGTATAACTGGCGGATATTTTTAGGGCGCGATCACGTCTCGAATCTCTCACCCCCCCGCCATCTCCTTCGGTTGATCTGTAATCAATCTCGAGTCGATATTATAATATCGATTTTTACGTTGAGTAAGAACACCTGCGTCCCCTCAAAAGTTTAATTACTACAAAACACAGCTTACGTTTGTAACGCGTGTATTTTGGTTAAGTTTTGCTGTGTCTCGAAAGTGTTGTTTGCTGTGGTTTGGAGAATTTGAAATCGTGGCCGTGCGTGCGGGGTTGGAGGAGATAAATATTTCCATCCAAGTAATTTTCTTGTCCCGGGTCGATTGTTGTCCTCAACATGACAGAATAGTTGGCCATTGATGACTACGGAACTGCAGCTGCGTGCTATAACTCTTGTAACAATGGAAGAATCAGTGAAACTGACATTTCGACGAAGTTTTCTAATAATGAAAAAAGTAAAAGAATGGGAGGCTATAAAAGATAAGCTTCTGAAACTGGGAGGCAGTTGTTCTTCGCTCACCGCAGCTGGTGGATGTGATTATGAGAGGCTCCGTATTGCGTTACGTGTACACGTTTTAAGTGTCACCGATCTACAAATCTCATGAGTTCTGCTGTAAACTTTTCCAAGTTGTTGTCTCTGATATATTCGGAGGCAGAATCGTCGTGAGAAAGGTGTCACAGTTTGTTAATGAATAGTTCATCGAAGCCACACAATTTAGTACGACGCCTGAGCCAGTGGTCAACCCCTGAGTAGACGCCTTGCAGTGGTCCTGACTAAAGTCATCACTGCACTTAACCCGTTCTTCCGGCTGTTAGATACGGAGGCGTCGGTACGAGAGCTACAGCAAGCAACACAACACAGAATAACAGTGCGTATTTGCTACGGGCAGCAGATCTCTTCTACGTAAAAACCACAGGTGCCTGAGATAAGAGTTATTTATGCTTAACTGTAATAAACTTATATAAAAATTTATTTAATGGTCAATAATTTTTGATCTAACGTATAAAACCCAGCCCAAAAGAGTAATTCTTTACACGTTGTACTACGGTTGTAATAAAAATAAGTGTACCATAACGTGAACATTTTCTAAGAAATTCGTTCACGAGCTTCAGGAAAAAACAATTAAGGGGTAAAAATAATTAAGTTTAACTTAAAAAAATTGTTGGCTCTGTAAAAGTACAAAATTCAAGTATTTAGTTGTCGTATTTAATAATTTGGAATATTACTTGCAATATTAGGTGGCAATAATTCAGTGCCTCTCATTATGGGTTCAAAGAGAAAAAGTATTTAGCTCTTGGAAATTTTTACATGGTTTTTGGATACTTGATATATGATTATTTATGAAGAGAATTAAGCTTACGTTAATTATAATAAGAATAAGAAGTAAGAGTTATGTCTTTGGGTTTTTTGTCTTTGGTTTTGTTCGGTCGTTATGGAGATGGCGAAGCGTGATAAATAAATTAATTGAACAGGTCTGAGTTTATTATAATTTTTTTCTGTCTCTTCGAGTGATCTGATCCTGTAAGTGGAAAGTGTAATAAATAATTTAAAGTTTTTTTTATAATATCAAATAACAGAGCTCATTACAATGAGTGTTATGCGGAAGATATTCTGTTACCGTTGAAAGAAAACGTAAAAAAAATGGTTAAAAAAATGTACAGAAACGTCGTTAGGTAAAATAATTTTTGAAACGTCTTTTTAATACATAATAGTAATAAAAACAGACATAGAGTAAAAATATCATTGATACCAAGGATAATATTCTTCTTCAAGTAAATAAAATAGGCTGTGTCTATGTTCCGCAATGGAAAGACACACACGTGGAGAAAATTTGACCATATTTCGTACACGTGTTTCTTTCGAACCCAAAACAAACACTGTGGGTGTAAGACACGGCAACCAATCCACAGGGGGTGGCGGCGGGAGAATTTTTAATGATACTGAAACTTCCGATATTTCCGCCGAAAATTTTTCTTTTCGTGATAGAAGAGATTTATAGTATTTCTCCGGATCTTCATTACGTATAATTCGCATTATTTTACTCGTCTTTACCATCAGTACGAGCTGTTACCAGAAACAAAGGGAAAAATTTAAGAATTTATAGGGAAGATAATAGGAAAGTTTGGTAAAAGTGGAGGTTCAGCGTCAAGATTGCATGACGCTCCCAGAATAGGCGGAACGGTGATTTGAAACAATTTCTTCAGACACAAGTTTGTTGTAAAGAAGATTTATTGAAGAATTACAGGAATGTCGGAGGAGGGAGACCAGGTTGACCAAGTCCGGCGAGGCTCTCCTCAATGGCCCCGACCGCGCGCAAGCACCCACCAATCAGGTGACGACGATAGTCGCGCAATACCTTACACCCACCTAACGGAACCAACACGTGCGAAAGGTAGCGTAGGTTTTGCTGATGCAGATTAAGCAGCAGCTAGCGTCCGTTTGATAGAAAAATACTGGAGTCGCCCCATTTTTGTAACTTCCAACGCGCATAAACGTTGGATAACGCTACAAAAAAATGAATAATACAACAATTTTCAATCCCTTTCGGCAAAGGAGGTGAACACCTACAGGGATGACTGTTGAGGGACATTACATAAAAATAACGAAAAAAGACAACCGAGATTGGAGTCAAATCCGGGGATATGGATGTCGCTGAGTTGGAATTATGAAACCCCCGAGCAACGGCGGCCACCCAGTTTGTATATAATAAAGTATAATAAGATAATACTGTTTCCTGGCGAAATAAATAATTAATAAAATTTGGCCAAGTCATGGTGTCATATCCTTAATAAAAAAATTTCTCTCTCCGCAGCTCGTCACCCGCATTATGGATCCTATTAATTGTCCTTTCTCTACCGGGGTTTTCTTAAGCCGCCTCAACTCCCATTTTTCAAATTAACTCCCTTTCTTTTTCGCTTATGAGCCCAGGAAATTCCTTGACATTCTCTCTTATCTAACACATGTCTCCTGACCAGTGTTACTTAAGATTGATAACGGTTTCTAATATACTGCTGTATGTATCCAAAACTTTTCATGTAACAGTTTCCTCATTCACTGCGTCGATTCTTCCACAACGTGGTGGCTTGGTCGATGCTTCTTGCACCATGTCAAATAGTGAAATTTAAAATTATATTTGTCTAAACTGCCCTTATCACTTATTTTTCGTGGAATATTGTATTTGAGATGTGACTGAAATTCATTCAAAATTCCTCCCCTTACCTGCCTATTGACCCGTATTAAATTACTCGCCTGCTCTTTTTCAAATAAACCCAATATCTGTCATAGTTGAAGTTCAGACTTTATTTATCCCCCCCCCCACACATGGTTAAATTACAGACGTTCCTAAACATGTGTATAATTTTTCCCTACCATTCATGCAATGACGAACAAAGGCAATTGGTCGTACTGGCCGCAACTATCGACATTTACGCCGCCCGGCTGTGTGTCAACAAGACCTTGGTAACCGTAGCTACGCCATACAAACTGAATACTCTTAAAAAAAAGGAAATAAAGAACCATCACGTGGACGCAACACAACGCTTTCTAAGTTACTTCGAGAAGAACAAAAAAAATAGATGAGAAAAAAAAAATTATACACGTGTTAAAAATAATTGCTTCTGTTGCCTGGGCCAAGGAACCAAAATTTTGTTGTCAGAGGAAGAAGTTGTAAGGTTAAGTCAATTTTATCTGTATTATTAGTTATATATTACTGAAAAAAAGTTAAGGATTTTTTTTCTAATAACGTGTATTGAGGTATCCTCAATCGAGGACTAATGGAATTAATAAAAATCTAAATTACGAATAAGAAAGATAGCAAATTCAGACCAAAAAAAGTGATAATATAAATACACAAACACAACAACGTTTCTGGGATCCCTTGTTCCCCTTTCGTCAGGTGCTAAGAAGAGCCTAGAGCGACACAACTGCTGAACTTTCGGCGGTTAAATCGTCTCCATTTTGTTACTCCGTGGAACGTCTTTACTTAACACAGGATTTGTAAAGGACAACACGTGGATTCAGAACTCTTCATGTGATCAATAAATAAATAAAAAAATGGTCGAATCAGATAAATATTCTTATTTAATTATTATTATTCTAGACTGATGATATTTTATCGAAAGAAGTGACCACGGACGTAATTTTCAGTCTCTATATATTTATTATGGACATACAAAATAATTTACGGTAATTTTAATTAATGAAATTATATATAAAATATATATTTTAACGATTAATTTGGATTTGAAATCTTTGCTGACAATGGTGAGATATTACTATTGGTATTATTCGGGTATTCCGTTGTCTTGGAGTAGAAAAAGTGAGAAAGAAAAAATTAAAAATAAAAAGGAATGAAAAGCCAATAAAAAACAGAAATAAAGAGGCTTGTCAAAGATATGACGAGAAAAATCGTCTATAAAATAAGAAATAAAGATGTAGAGCCAAGAAAACGAGAAAAAGCAGAAGGAAAAGATTTCAAAATAACTGCCAAGTGCAGTTGTGTCGCTATAGGCTCTTCTTCGCACCTGGCGAAAGAAAACAAGGATCCCAGAAACACGTTGTGTGGTATTTATATTACCCCTTATTTTGTTTGAATTGACTGTCTTTCTTATTCATTATTTTCAATCAGTTTAATTTTTTTTTCACATTGAAAATATACTTCAGATGGCGGTGCAAGCCATCGAAACGTTGTGTTTACTTAACTACGCTACCCGGTTGGAATCCCGAGAAAACTTCATCCAGCAACTGCAACCGGTAAAACCTACGTTCCTTATTAAAAAAATTTAATTGTAAGGTTCAATAAGCTGGAAACGGTTCTACATCAAAATCGTTAAATATGGCAACACTGTAAAGTTAAAACGCTACACTGAAAAAATGAATGGGACTGCCCAAAACTGTTATGGATTTAATTTGACGACAGTCTGTAAGTAAAATGTACTGAACTTGAATTTTAAGCTTTTAAAAAAAAATTATTTGAGGTGATAAGGTAGGAAAAAGGAGCGGGAAACGTTCTGGAAAGGAATAAAATATTGAAACTAAGGAACAAATAATTATGTTAAAATTAAAAACCTTACTTAAACTCGTCTACCTCACCTAATTAACCTCGAAGGGTAACTTTTAAAATAAAAAATAGAGCTCATCTTAGAAATCAATTTTAAATGTTACAATGTTGCGGGTAAGAAAAAAAGAAGGCTTCAAATGTAATTAAAGCAAAGACTAAAATATTGTGGAACAATTTCCGTTTTTTTTGCTTAAAATTAATCGGACCGTCGTATAACGTTTTAAGGATTACATTACCCCCTCCCCTCCCCCACGTGACAGGTGGATAAGAGTTCAAACTATGATGACATCACTAGGATGATCTTGGGGGGGGGGGGCGACTTCATTAACGTGAACGTCAAACGTATCGAGGATCATTTGTACGACTTTAAATACATCCAGGTGAAAATATTTTTCTAGGTTGAAATATTATAATAATATTGTTATCACTTGTTACTAGAAATAATACACACCCCTGTACAGCACAAAGATAAAAATAAAACAAACAGACACAGCATCTCTATGTTCTTCCAATGTATTTACATCGCAGGACGCGCCACAAACCCTCCTTTACCTCTACGTCTAAAAATAATATTTCTGGTTAGTTGGGTATAAAAATATTTATTTTAATGTCCGAAGAACGAGTTTGTAATTAAAATAGTTTTCTCTCTAATATTTTATTTTAAAAAACTAAGTTGATTTTTCCGCAATTTTTTTTTGAATAAAAAACATCGTTTTGTAACATCCAATTCATGCCCGTTTTTAATGATATTTGTTTTTCGTGTATGTATTTTAAATTGGGTCTTAAAAATATCTGTTTTGGAGCCACGCCTACTTTAATGGTCTGTCTTTCTCTACTTGTTGATTAAGCTCGTTCGTTTTGCTATTTCTGTTTTTAATCAATATTAAAACGTATTTTTTTCTTCAGAAGGCTTTAGCTGTCGGCTCCTGTATTGATGTAAACATTTTCATTTATATACATTTACCTTTGGGGATGCCTTTTCCTCTCCGATTTCTGAACTAAGGTTCCCACAAGCCGAGGCTCCTCGGCCTGTTCTGAGAGGTGTATGTTCCAGGGTCACAGACCTTGGGGCATACGGTAAGAGTTGTCCGCTATTCCCATTCAAACAGTCGACCAGCTGCCTCCTAAACTGGTCGAGGCACGGAGAAGGGAATGCTGCGTCCCCATAGCAAACTCCTCTCCCGCTATCGGAAGGACGTGTGACAAGTACCCAATGCCTGACCTACCTGATGAAGGTTTTTCTAGGGTTTGTCCTGCATTTTTCTGTAGACGAATGCCGGGTAGGATCCTTAAAATATAGCCCGGGGGCCCTCGTTAACTCTTGGCTACCTTCCTCTACCCTTCCACATTCCCCCTTTCCTATGCTATAAGAGGGAAGTTGCCACTATGTGGATTACCCTATACATAGCCTGTCTGCACCCAAAAAAAAATTGTCGAGTATAGTCTTTGACTTGTATTTCTGTAATTTTTTTAATTTTACAATTGTTTTATTTTGATCAATTCTGAACCCTCGTCTTTTATATTAGCTTCTCAATTTTTTATATATACAAGCTTAGACGAAGAAAAATTTTAATTCTATTCCGAAAATATTTTCGAAGTTATTTCTAGTGCATTAAAAACGAAACAGGGTTGTGAGTTGCGTTCTTTTATTATTAAATATTCGAGTACTTCGGCTGCAACAAAGTCATTAAGGCTAAAGTCGAGTTTAGTAGCAGCCGTGACGTCGTTCCGTCTCCCGGGCACGAAAATTTTAAATTGGCGTCATTTTTTTTAGGGCAACAGGCTACATGAGGGTGATCCACATTGGGCAACTCCCCTTTAATAGCATAGGAAGGGATTTGAAAGGGGGGATGCTGAAGGGTAGAGGAAGGTAGCCAAGGGTTAACTAGGGCCCCCGGGCTATATGTTAAGGGTTCTAACCGGCATTCGGCTAAACGTAATGCAGGGAAAACCCTAGAAAAACCTGCTTGAGGTAGGTCGGGCATTGGAAACTTGTCCCACGCTCTTCCGATAGCGGGAGAGGAGTTTACTGTGGGGATGCAGCATTCCCTTATACCGTGCCTCGACCAGTTTAAGAGGCAGCTGGCCGACTATTCCAATGGGAATAGCGAACCACTCTTACCGTATGCCCAAGGTCTGTGACCCCGGAACATACACCTCTCAAATCAGGCCTAGGTGCCACGGCTTGTGGGAACCTTAGTTCAAAACCGGAGAGGAAAAGGCATACCCAACGGTAGCCCCTTCGTATCTCTCCTAAAAGGTTCTGCCTGCGAGAGAACATCCCTCGCAGGTTACACGCGAGAGAATTCTCTCGCAGGTTTTTAAAATTGGCGTCACTTTTCGTACATTTATTAAGTAAAATAATTTAGTAATTTAGCTGGAGAAGTAATACATATTTTTATCTATAATGAACATGTCTCTTCATTGGCTTGGCGGAGGTATGACGTCACTGGTGTTACTAAACTCGTCTTGTTACGAACATTTTATTTCTTAAATATATATATATATATAAGATCTTTATCTGAAAATGTAAATATTTTTGAGTGATGTATAGAATGTGGTGATACTGAAGTGTGAAAGAACCAGAAGAGATTTCAGCGAGGATGGAAATATTTATTAATTACTTTTAAACTTCATAGTTATTCTCAATAAACAGAAGAACACCCATTATTTAAAAGGTGGGAGGGGGAGGAGCCCAAAAACATACTAAATCATTAAAGTAGGAAGTTTTGTATCTTATTCCTAGAAAATTATCGCCGGATTATTTTTGATAATAATGGAAATATTTAATAAAATAGTTTTAAAATGCAGTTTTTCTCAATAAACAGAAAAACTGTCATTACTTAAGTGGGAGGGATAAACCCCAAAAAATATAAAATCATTACAGGAGGACGTTCCGTATCTTATTCTGAGAAAATTATCTCCGGATTATTTTTGATAAGAACAAGATTGTCGTATAACTGGTAAATATTGGGGGGGGGGGAGAAATTTTTATTGTTTGCTTCCAATTTTGTCATGACCTACTTTAGAAATTAAATTTAATGTTCAAGACCAATAAGAGATCCAAAATGTTACTAATAATTTTTTTCCCTTTCAAACCCAGTTTTTATTCTCACGAAAAAAATAATTATCTGGTAGTCATTTTAATGAAATCATGTACGAAACGTCGTATTGTAATGATTCTATTTGTTTCGGTTGACTAATTAGACCTTTTTTCGCCTTACAAACTGAGCTCTTTTTTTTCTGTTTATTTATTAAAAATTAGCAGATTAATTATTACCATCGTTTCCATCATTCTTTATTTTCTGTAACAACCTCCCCAACCATATTAACATTTTGAAGCTATTTACGTTCCTGCCGGTTTGTAAGTACTGTAATAATTATTTTTTTTGGTCAAATTTCTTGGAGCACTTTTTGTTTACGGAACTTTAATAGTTGTAGATCACGAAAATGTCCTTTTTTTTCCCCCAGAACGAATCTGAAAATTTTCGGTGACTGGTCCTCGCAATGTCGAGACCGAGGAGTAGCCCAATCATATAACGTCCCGTAATTATGAAAATTCCTTTCCCCTTGGAAAATGTAATGGCTTGTTCTGAGAGCGGCTTCAACCATCTCTCAGAGAGTTTTCTTCAAGGGGGTTGGTGAGGGGCAGAGAGCGGGGGGGGGAGGGGTAAAAGTTTGAAAACTTTGTGAATACTACGCTGATTCGTTGGCTTTTATAAACGACTAGGAATTAATTTGTAGTTCGCAGTGACTGGTGAAGGCTCAAGGCCTCCCCCCCCCCCCCCCGGATTAATGTCCCTCCGCCCGGTGCTAATGAAGGTAAATTATAGAGTAAAATCTATAGAAAGTCGCGGTTAGACAATGAGAAACAGCAGACTTGAATGAAATCCAATATGCCAGTACGGCGCCTGCAGATTAATAGCGCCATTCGATCTTCATTAGTGTGACGAGCCAGCCTAAGACGTGCACTGATAATTAGCTGCCGCTCCAGGGAAATTAACTTACAACAAACTTATTTGATTATCCATCTCGAAATTAAGGTAAGTCTTCTCTCTCTCTGTTTTGATGTTATCTTTTTTTTTAGCGAGCGCGTGTCGCTAGAAAACCCAAACTATGATATCGAAATGGGTTCCCGAATTGAGACGTGAAAGTTCCCTCTATCGGTACGTTATATATTTACGTTCATAACAGAACCATGTCATTGTTCATGTACGCAATATCACACTACCGAAATGTCGATATCCCATTATTATTTCACTACAATCGATTTTACATGGCTGGTTTCATGCGGTTACTCACCTTCTGTCCTACGCAACACTTCCCGCAATACACAGTATGATTAACTTACCCCTCCCCCCTTCGGACCCGTTTTCCTTATCATAATACCACTCAACAGAGGGGAATCTTCTATATAATAAATAATGGATGTATGTATCATGTATTTACGTTAATCTTTATACATATTTAAACTCGCGGTCATATTGCAACGAAACTTGGTACACACATTCTTAAAGACACGAGAAACTGTAGACACAGAGAACCTGCGAGGGACTTTCTATCGCAGGCAGAACCTTTTAGGAGAGATACGAAGGGGCTACCTTTGGGTATGACTTTTCCTCTCCGTTTTTGAACTAAGGATCCCACAAGCCGAGGCACCTCGGCCTGTTTTGAGAGGTGCATGTTCCGGGGGTCACAGACCTTGGGCACACAGTAAGAGTTGTTCGCTATTCCCTTTGGAACAGTCCGCCAGCTGCCTCCTAAACTGGTCGAGGCACGGAGAAGGGAATGCTGCGTCCCCACAGCAAACTCCTCTCCCGCTGTCGGAAGGGCGTGGGACAAGTACCCAATGCCCGACCTACCCGATGCAGACTTTTCTAAGGTTTTCCCTGCATTTTTCTTTAAGCGAATGCCGGGTAGGATCCTTAAAATATAGCCCGGGGGCCCTAGTAACCAATGGCTACCTTCCTCTACCCTTCCGCATCCCCCCTTTCAAATCCCTTCCTATGCTATTCAAGGGGAGTTGCCCAAAGTGGATTACCCTAATGTAGCCTGTTGCCCTAAAAAAAATACTGCAGGGGTCAGAAACCCCAAGCACACATAGGGAAATAATTATAATTGAAAAACGTGATAAATTTGTATTAAACTACTCGTCGTCAAGAGACCGTGACGTCACACGAGAGAGAGAGAGAGAGGCGTTACTACGCGTCGAACAAAGGAAATAGTTCCTTCTTCCCGTAATGAAATAAAGCAGAAGTATTGAATAAAAAGTATAATTTTATCCAGTGATACTCCTTCGAATGATAATAATAAAAAAACAATACGGAATATTTTACGATCCTTGCGGCAAATGTAAGTTAATTTTCGCGCCATATTAAGTGACTCCAATATGGCGACCATTTGTTTACATTGTGAATCTAGCTAAGAATTTAATCTTTGGTAATGTCTGAAGACTGTGGGACAATTATATCCTGCAATACTCAAGGAGTATAATTAAGAAGAAATTCTGAGGTATGTTTGTTGCGACTGATGCAGTAAAATTCAATGTATTTTACAGCTGTTGAATTAATGCACTATTATCTGTGGAAAAAGTGTACGGAACTAGGAACAGTTAGATGTAGGTTAAATCACTTCTTCACTAAAGATTAATATAGAATTAAATACGTTTTTCGGGTTTACATAATTAAGTACATGTGGCAACGCCGGCCACGCAGCAAGTAATAAATTACTGTCATGAAATTTCATTTTAATCGTTTATTGAGTAGCAGCCGGGTTCACGCCACTGCCCGGGTTTTTATTTATATTACGGCGTAAAAGTATTTAATTCGATACGATAATCAAAAATATTCACAGTATTAGTATTAAAAATACCCACCCCCGCCAGTCAACCGCTGCATGATAAATGTCATAATTAAAGTAACGTTATTAAGTGTCATATATAACCCTGGATTTGACTCCTATCTCGGTTTGTATTCGCGTTATTTCCTTGTAACGCCCCTTAAACCCTTCAGCCCAAAAGGTGCTCCTTTCCCACGCTTTCCGGGGGTTGAAATTATACAACCTCTTCGACCCGTAATTTTTTTTTTATCAAATATCGGCAATGTTTGAATATTTCCACACGCGTCCACATACATACATACATACATATTATTTATTAGAAAAAGAATAATAATATTAGAATTTTAGTATTTTCAACGTGATATTTTTGGTATCGAGAGTTCCGTAATTCAGTTGATCTATCATAATACACACATGATACCTTGTAAGTAATATCAGAGGTGGTTTTTAAGATGTACGAGGGATGATAATGGTCCAACCGTTGAGTTACAGTTATTTATTTATTTAATACAGCGTAACAACTCCATCTGCCTTAATCGTGCAGGTCCTCACCATAGAGTGATCTATGTTATCTGATGATTCAGGTTCATTGGGGTGAGGGAAGCTTCATGGTATTTATCAGTGAAAAGGTGCGGGGACCTTTACCCTCAGGTTCAACCCTTGCATTAAGGTTTTCAATCCCTCCCCTGCTGTATTACAGTGATACATCAACTGCATCCGACTGTCGCGGGGGAGGGGGACAGGGGTGGGGGGACGAAATTATTACAGGAGCCCTTTTTACATTCGTGATTTCAAACACAGATAATTTTACACGAAATGATTGGCAGGGGAGGGGGGGGGGAGTTGAAACCATGAAACTAATACAACATCCACGTTTGAACGTTACAACCATTTGTCACTAAGGTATCAGGTTTCCCAACGTCGTTTTAAAAGGTTCCACCACCTTTTCTTTCGCTCCAAAAAAAATACATTGTTACGTTACGCTTGGGGATTTACAACTTTGTTCCTGCCACCGGCAGATGCTGAAGGCTGATGTGAGACGAGCTGTTTAATCCCGAGGGATGGAAGGCTCGAACATCAAGGTACGGGGAGTGTGAAATAGTGGGGGGGGGATCATAGAATACCTTAGGGCGTGTTAGGCGATGGTACAATAGTATTTTGATAATAAATGATCAGACAATATGTGAACATGAACACAATACTTACTAAAAGAAAAGAAAAAGGACAAGCTGTATTTTGTGGAGCTTGATGTCCAGGCCCTGGAATTAAATAACGAATATAATATCAACATATTAAGGGGGAAGGTGGGGAATAATTCAGATGGAATTTTTTTTTATGAAACACCCCAAATCATCCCCTCCTACTGTTAATAAAATTGATGATCCACCACTGTTGAGGGAAAATATTTAACATAATCAAATTAATTACATTATTGTTAAAAAAAACTAAAGAACTAATGAAGTGAGTTGACGATTCAAATACCTAGATTTACATAATATTCGTTGAACGACAGATTATTTGGAAAATAAACATAAATAATTCATAATAATTTTGTCGGTTTATTCACCCTGGTGTTATGTTAATGCCGGCATATTTTTTTCTTTTTAACCATTCATGTTGAATACATTTTTAGATTGTTTGAGAGAGATGTGACGTCACCTGATGACGTAATTGTAGACTCATCTCAGGGAAGTAACTGGACGATTACCTGCAGCCTGCAGAAGCTCAAAAGACTGAAATAACTGGGAATTGGTTTGAGAAATTTATTTACATGTCGGTGGAAAAAAATTAAGCAATCGAGTTCAATGTTTGGGTTAGTGAAAAAACGAGGCTCATGGTCAGTAACAGGTTATTTAACAGATCAATGAATTATATAAGACAGTCGGAGTGATACAAAGATTTTATATTTAAAAGTGGGTAAATCAAGGACTCTCATGTACATAAAAGATTGTGTAAAATTACAATCGCTTTTGATAACCTTTTCCTCGACCTGTGGAAACGTCGTCGCCATTACCCACGTTTATAGAGCCGATTAAGTTGTTTTTTTCCCGCCAGATTTATTTAATGAGACATGTATAACAATAAATATCCTGATAATGAATAACAAAGATAGTGGATTAAGACAAAAAAAAAGGTAATATAAATACAACACAACGTTTCTGGTATCCTTGTTACTTTCTGTAGGTGCTAAGAAGAGCATAGAGAAACACAACTGCACTGGTCAGTTGACAACACTCAAAAGTTTTTCATAATAATTATTATCAATAATTGCTATGATCCCTAAACCACGTGTTTTCCCATTATCGTTGCTCCCTTATTGTTTACGCTAACCCTTCGGCTCTCCCATTGTCGTTGCGTTTTCGTCGCCATTTTGGTTTTGTCAACTGACGAGTGCAGTTTTGTCGCTCTAGGGGTCTTCTTAGCACCTAAAGAAAGGAAAAGGTTCCCCTGAAACGTTGTGTGGTATTTATATTTCCCTTTTTTGTCCGTATTGTCTTTCTTTCTTATTCACTGTATATATTTTTTTCCAAGTTGAAACATCATCCTCACAGTCCACCAAATAAAAGCGTGCGCGTTCCTCAAGGTCCTGTCCTTGGACCTTGGTATATGTACTTGCAATCTTCTACAATTACAGAAACGGTTAACACGGGCATAAATGAAGCTCACATAGTAGCAAGCAATCATGAATTTACAAGCCCACCATAGTTTACTCAACTAGTGTGCGTGTGTCAACGTTTTTGGGTTTTTTCCTTGTGTGATGTGTAAATGCTTTATTTTATGACAGTTTCTTGTTGAATCCTTAATTATTTACTAGTAGATATTGAATATTTTTATTATACCTGTAAACATTATATTATACCCTTAGAATAGTTAATGAATTATTATTATTATTATTAATATTATTTTACTTATGTTGGAAAGTGAAATTTGTGATACCGAATTTTAGTATTTTTTATTTTGACTTCTAATTATTTATAATTGTAGCATCCAATTCTTGTATTGTTATTTTATGTATTGGCGTATCCTACTTCCTCACACGAGGACTAATGGAATAAAATAAATAAAATGTTTCATTTTAAATGTCCTGATTGTTTGATGTAACTGGAGAAATAGCTTTTTATTTAAAATAGCTGGGTGCCCGGCGTTGCTCGTGTACTTATTTATATAAACTCGAAAAAGTATTTAATTGATTACTTAAATATATTCCTTGAGTATTTCAGGATATAATAGTCACTCAGTCTTCATACATTACGAAATATTACATTTATGAAATTGTTAGCTAGACTCACAACTAATACAGCGCGAAAATTAACTTACATTTTCCCCCAGGGATGGTAAAGTAATTCGTATTCTTCTTTATTACCATTCGATGGAATATTGCTGCATTAAATTATTCTTTTTATTTAAAGAAAATATTTCTGCTTTATTTAATTCCTAATAATCTCCTTCGTTCGTTGCGTAGTAACGTCTTTCTCTCGCGTGACGTCATTGTCTCTTGGCGCGCAGTAATTTAATATTTAATGATCACGGTTTTTAATTATAATTCTTTCCACATGTATACTTTATGTTAAATAAAAATATTTCTGCTTTATTTCATTACGAAATACAGAACTATATTTAGGATGCGTCAATGTCTTGAAAACTTATGACGTCATCGTCTCGCGCAGTAATTTAACACTAATTCGTAACTTATTTCAATTATAATTATTTTCACGTTTATTCTAGGGGTTTCTCACCCCCACAGTACCGGTTCTCGATTTTGGCAGAATACGTATACCAATTTTTGTTGCATTCTGTCCACGCGATAAAATTTGTATAAAGAATAACGTAAATACAAACATACATACATACAAATATACTCCCTTTTTATTATATAGATAGATTGGATGACTGATTAAAAGCATTGGCGTTAAAAAACTACAATTATCAATATTTTAATCATCATTTCCTTAAATATAATTTTTATCTTATTAAAGACACGTTTTGTTTTTGGTCAGTCATATTAATTACTGACGTCATTAAATAACGCGATGGATTAAATTACATGACGGTGAGTGGTCCTGGTGATCCTCCTCAGCATTGTAAACCAGCAGGATGACGACGACGACGACGACGACGACGATGACGACGACGACTCGAAACTTGAACATCGCGGACTTAAATCGATCACTTCTGTTGTTCTGAAGCGGCTATCGAACTTCCGTTTGCAGACAATGACCTTTTCTTCGGGGGTCCCGGGGCTTGGGGAAGCAGAGGTTTTTTTCCAACTGGGTTTTACTAATTGGACGTGTAAAGCATTGTGTTTGATTTGCAAAATAGAATTAAGTACGGTGTAGTCGTGTCCTCCTCATTTTCATTGGGAGAGTCCGGGAAATTGGGGGTTGGAGGGGAGGGGAAAAGAAGCGGAGGATTCTAAAAATCAACCAACCTGCAGTGCAGAGAGACGAGGATTCTCTGACCCGAGTGACTCATTGTTCTTGATTCGCAACAATACGAGGTGCACGTGTTTCCCTCCCACGCTGAATAGTTTCCAGACACCGTATCCGTCACGACTACTCTACAGGCAACATCGTAATTGTGTAGAGTGTATCAACTACTGCGAGCGACTGTCTAAACTTACAACCACGATGCACACCGGTGACGTTTCAGATTGAATGCCTAGATTATTAATTGTTACAAATGTGTGTTAAATTATACAAAACAATCATTTTTATATTTACGAATAACATTTCAAAATTACTTAATTGATATATGAAGTCCTGGCCGCAGTCATTCAACGCAATACACTAACTCATTCACAGGGCTTAAATTTTAAAAAAAATGGAGGCTTTAGAACAACTTAAAAAACTATCAATTCAATTCATTTCTTAAGAAATTTAATTAAGAAAAATTCGGGGGTTCCGAAGAGATAACCTCGAAATTCGTGTAGAGTACATTCCGGTGCATGACGTCATCAGGAAACGGATTCCTCTGCTACAAATATTGGATATAAACTTTTGTCGCTGTACTACACCAGTATTTAAAACAACGCTAACGCTTCAACGTGTCCAAGATGAAGAAGAACCGTGTTTCACTCGCCTTTGATACTCTGTTCCCCAACCTGAGGAAACGTCGTCGCCATTACCCATGTGATCGAGGCGGTTAAGTTGTTGTTTTTTTCGCCAAATTTTCGAGAAATCCGCGACTGGGGTAGGATCCTTTATATATTTAAACAAACCATTTTTTCTTTTTTTAAAAAAAAAATGGGAGAATTTACGATGGTGGACAGTTTGCGATGAAACTGTAATGGAGGTAGTCAATCGTTCTACAATAAAAAGTAATTAATCCGTATCAAAAATAAACTGAAGATATTTCACAGCCATTCATACAGTCGTTCGTTTCTTCCTCACTTTTTGTCTCGCTTTTTATACTCTGTTTTCCCCAACCTAGAGGTCAGCGTGACTGCCTCACATCACAGAGGTCCCGGTTTCGAAATCCCGGCGAGGGCATAGATGTTTGTGTGCGTGTGAGAAAAAAAATTAATAACAGTAAAGTAACTGTTCTTCTTCCTTGTAGAACGATATTCACTGAGGGTCCGTACACTCCTGAGGCTTCTGGGCCTACTTGGTATTAAGGATATATCGGGGCTTACTGGTGGAGACTTCACACTCTGCAGTTGCAGTAATATTTATATTTAATTAAACGGAAGGGGAATAAATAAGACATCTGGGCCTCGATATGACGGATACTTAAAGCTCAACTGAAAAAAACAACAACAGGTAGACCGAATGTTTCGAAGATTAATGGATTTAATTAACTTTAAAATTTATATAGTTTGGTAAAATAAATATTTTTTTTATATCGCCAATTATAGCTGTGGTACAATTGTACCCCACACGTGAAACAATAGTTAAATGTACATATACAAATACATAACTCTAATGGACGAAAACGAAAGAAATAATAACAAAAAGTATTCATTTCTCAGAGGGATTGGTTTCGAAAATCTAACTGGAGGGTTTCACACAAGGCTTACCTCAGGGTCTTATCATAATCGTCACCTTATAGAAAGTCACAATACCGTTTCTGAGGGCCTTGATGACGGCTGCAGACTCAGCGGGGGGAGCCAAAGGTGGACTTGAATTAAGCTGATGACGTCACGTATTACGTCAGGGGTTCGTCACACAACCTGATGTTTTCTCAGTTACGTGTTAAAGTGTGAACGGACCAGAAGATTAATTACAGTTCGTTTTAAAAAATAATACAAACACTTAGTAAAATAAATTACTCATTGCACAAATACGCCCTTCATTACGTTCATGTAATTTACATTGTAACTTTCCTCTCCGTCTTTGAACTAAGGTTTCCACAAGCCTCGGCACCTTGGGCATACGGTAAGAGTTGTTCGCTATTCCCATTGGAATAGTCGGCCAGCTGCCTCCTAAACTGGTCGAGGCACGGAGAAGGGAATGCCCACAGCAAACTCCTCTCCCGCTATGGGAAGGGCGTGGGACAAGTACCCAATGCCCGACCAACCTAATGCAAGTTTTTCTAGGATTTTCCCTGCATTTCTTTTAGGCGAATGACGGGTAGGATCCTTAAAAAATAGCCCGGGGGCCCTAGTAACCCTCGGCTACCTTCCTCTACCCTACCACATCCCCCTTTCAAATCCCTTCCTATGCTATTAAAGGGGAGTTGCCCAACGTGGATTACCCTTATGTAGCCTGTTCCCCCCAAAAAAAGTCGGCTATTCCTATTGGAATAGTCGTCCAGCTGCCTCCTAAACCGGTTTCGGCACTGCGAGGGGAATGTTTCAACACCACATCAAACTCCTCTCCCGCTATCGGACGGGCGTGGGACAAGTACCCAATGCCTGACCTACCTGATACAGGTTTTTCTAGGGTTTTGCCTGCATTTCTTTAGGCGAATGCCGGGTAGGATCCTTAAACCATAGCCCGGGGACTCTAGTTAACCGCAGGCTACCTTCCTCTACCCTTCTGCATCCCCCTTTCAAATCCCTTCCTATGCTATTAAAGGTGAGTTGCCAGCATGTGGATTACCCTCATGTAGCCTGTTGCCCTAAAAAAAATCTAGTTAACCCCAGGCTACCATCCTCTACCCTTCTGCATACTCCCTTTCAAATCCCTTCCTATGCTATTAAAGGTGAGTTGCCAGCATGTGGATTACCCTCATGCAGCCTGTTACCCTAAAAAAAAAATCTTCCTGGCCACGGAGCACAAATGTCTAACCACAATGTTTACACTTTGGCCTGATTAAGTGTTAAAAATAATTCAACTCAAATAAAACTCTCAGCAGAAACTTAACATGTAATCCGCATTTTTTAAAAATGCAGTAATTCTAATTTATTCTGTCGTTAAATTAAAAGGTAAATACTAATCACTGCGGCATAGAATCTCTGCTCTCTGGCCAGCGATCTCAGTGCACTAAGGTAGTTAGTGTCACAGACATATTTGTGTACCGCACGAAAGAAATGAACAGGATAAAATAAATTAAAACACACAAAACAACGTAAATTTGGGAATCGGTGAAATAACATCTCACACACGGACACAGACATGACTAGCGGAGTGATATCGTGCTCCAGTGATGAAGAATCAACACTGGTGGTAGTATGATGGTCAATTTTTGGAAAAAGAAATATACTTGGAAAAGTTGTGTATATATATATATATATATATATATATATATATATATATATATATATATATATATTGTCTGTTCTCATGCATGTGTATCCGACATGTACAAGATCCCCGTAACCGTATTGTAATTACATTTTCGTAATTATTAATGCGCGCGGAGACGTTTAAAGGAAAATTTAAGCCTGAGAGTTTTGCTTCCGTGAGAGCTGCAGCTGGTTCTCTCCTTCCACCAACGCCCCCCGCCTAAGCAGCTCGAGTCTAACTTCGCAACCCACCACAATCGATAATCAGATTAGCGCGTCCGTGAATTGTTTTTAAAGCACCGAAAAGCGCCTTTTCTCCAGGAAACACCCCATGGGACACTCTTCTGCGTTGTAAATTATGAATCGCACACAGAAAGGGGATGAGGCGGACAGTGGGGGGGTGTGGAGGAAAGTGGGTTGTTGAGGTAGTCTGTGGTGTTCTCAAGTCAAAATCTTTATGTGATGGCAGGTTCTTCCACCCCCCCCCCCCGCCCCCACCAGCAACCCCAACGCCCGGCCACCCTGGAAAGTCGCTGCTTAGCCTTCCATTTGGCCAGAGAGTACAGATTGTTATTTTATGGAGATTATTTCCCCTCCCCCCCCCGCTTTTTTTTGGAGGAGGATGAGGGAAAAGTGAGGGAAGTTGAGGTGGGTTATTTTCCGCCCGGTAGCAAGCACGAAAGAGTTCATTAATATTATTTTTTTTTCGCCCTCATACCGCATAAGGGGCTTAGCTGGAAGTAGCTTTACAGGCTTTCCGTAGGGGCGTGAACAATTTGATTATTTTCCGGTAAACTTCTCACGCGTTTCCATAAACTGTGTGCCACGGAAGAAGCTTATTAGTTTCATCTGCGAAAATCAGGGACGAGGTAGGGGGTAGTTTTGTTTGCGACTTTTCAAGACAACGAAGTTTAAAAATATATATATATATATAATTTCAGAGGAGTAACAAGTGTCCGTTTATGTCAGAAAATTTGGATTTAAAATCTAATAATAATATTATTTTAATATGAGACACTTCATCGGGTTATTCCACTGTATCTTTCGCGAAAAATTCTGATATTAAGTTCTAAAGTTTAAACGTATTTTTTACAAAGGCGGAAAACTAAAAATTAAGATAATAAATGGGTGGTGTGAGATGTTATTTTGACGCCAGTCACCGTTATCCAAATTTACATTGTTTGTCTGTTTTAATTTCTTTATCGTGTTTATTTCTTTAGTGAGGTACACAAATATGTCTGTGACACTAACTACCTTAGTGCACTGATATCGCTGGCCTCGAGCGGAGTTTCTATGCCGCTGTGATTAGTATTTACCTTTTAATTTCACGACTGCATTTTTTAAATACGTAGATTACATGTTAAGCTTCTGCTGAGAGTTTTATTTAGGCTGAATTATTATTAACACTTAATCAGGCCAAAGGATAAACATTGTGATTAGACATTTATGCTCCTTGGCCAGAAAGATTTTTTTTAGCCACATAGTGGCAACTCCACTTTAATAGCATAGGAAGGGATTTGAAAGGGAGGAAGGCAGCCAAGGGTTCACTAGGGCCCCCGTGCTATGGTTTAATGATCCTACCCGGCAATTCGCCTTAAAGTGATGCAGGGAAAACCCTAGGAAAACCTGCATCAGATAGGTCTGGCATTTGGTACTTGTCCCACGCCCTTCCGATGGCGAGAGAGGGGTTTTCTGTGGGGTCGCAGCTTTCCCCTCGTCGTGCCTTGACCAGTTCAGGAGGCAGCTGGCATTGTCCAACTACCTATTATGGGATTTTTTTAGGGTAACAGGCTACATGAGGGTAATCCACATGGTGGCAACACCCCTTTAATAGCATGGGAAGGGATTTGAAAGGATGGGTGCGGAAGGGTAGAGGAAAATAGCAAAGGTTAACAAGGGCCACCGGGCTATAATTAAAGGATCCTTCCTGGCAGTAATGCAGAACAAACCCTGGAAAAACCTGCATCAGGTAGGTCGGGCATTGGGTACTTATCCCACGCCCTTCTGATACCGGGAGACAAGTTTTCTGTGGGGACGCAGCATTACCTTCTCCGTGCCTAGACCAGTTTAGGAGGCTGCAGGCCGGGTGTTCAAATGTGAACAGAGAACAACTCTTACCGTATTCCCAAAGTCTGCGACCCCTGAACATTCACCTCTCAGATCAGGCCGAGGTGCCTCGAGTATGTGGGAACCTTAGTTCAAAAAACCAGTGAGATGTGAAGGCAAACCCAGAGGTAGCATTCCCAAGAGCGCTCTGGGAAAGTTCACCTGCGAGAGAATTCTCCAACTACCTATTATGGGGTTTTTATGCTGTTGTTTTATCTGAGAGATAAGACTGTATTGCGGCTGCTGGAGGAGAGTAATATGTCAGTATTACATTGTGTTGCTTCTAGTAGCCAGTAGTGAGACTCGTCGTAGTTACATTTCATTAAAATAAATTCTGTTTACTTTATACTTGCGACCTGTTTAATTAATATTATTGTTCTTACAAATTTGAGTACATTGGCCCTGTATTTTTCTTCAAAGAATGCATCAATTAACGTAATGAAAGGCGTATTCGTGCATTGCGTAGTATTTTTTGCTTGTGTTTGCCTTGTTTCTTAAAGGAACTGTAATTAACCTTCTTGTCCATTCATACTTTTACATGTAACTGAGAAAACATCTGGTCGTGTGACGAACCCCTGACGTCACACCTGACGTCATCAGCCAACGGCCCACCTCTGGATCCACCGCTGAGTCTTCTGCCGTCACCAAGGCCCTCAGAAACGGTATTGTGACTTTCAATTATTCCTAGTTTCAAAACTATTGGCTCGATAATTTTGATAAGAAAATCATTACGTCACGGGACCCTGATTTGAGTCTTGTGTGATTTTCTAAACCAATGTTTGGTCGATCCGTCTGAGAAAGGAATATTTTTCGTTATTTCTTTTGTTTTTGTACCTTAAAGTTACGTATTTGTATACGTATATTAAATTATTGTCGCAGTGAATGGACGTAATTCTACCCTGGGGACATAGAAACTGGATGTTAAACCTCCTTTATGAACCAAAAAATGGCAATTAAAAAAGTTTCAAAAATGTATACCACTACATATTTATCTAATTAGTGATCAGTTCCAGGTATAAATTGTCGATAATTGCCACACGTATACCTGAAATATGATTAATAGAACTGATACCCAATATCGTTATAAAGTTGCAGAAAGTGAAGGAAATTTATTATTCATAAATTATGAAATATAAAGTATGTTTCAAGATCCGACATCTGATTTTTACGGGGATTTGACGCCGTATAGCTTCGGTGAATTCCTCCTTGCTTGTTATATTGGTCCAACAGAGAACGCTAGACAAAAGAAACTCCAGTTTTGTGTAAGTGGGAAAGCTTTCCCTACGCTTTTCATTTTTTTAAAAAGAGGTTATATATATACATATATATATATATATATATATATATATATATATATATATATATATATATATATATATATGAGTAAATTATATTCCAGAATGACATATTTGACCATGTTCATAGAAAATTGTGACATGTGCCTGGAAAATATATTCCTCTTAACAGTTCATATACTTTAAATACAAATATATATATATATATATATATATATATATATATATATATATAAGATGGCTCTCTATAAATTTTTATTTTTTATTTCCGGAATGTCGTGAATAAACTATGTGTTGCTCTGTAACCAAAGTTTTATTTCAATAAGTTGTAAATTACAAACATAACATTACAACTACACTTATACACCAATTACCTGTAACCAAAGAAACGACATTAAAAGTTTATTTATAAATTAGTCGATTCCGTTTTATGTTCACTAAGTAGCCACATAACTCCATATTGGATTCTCCCAATTGTCAACTCACGTGATTGGTAATGGCGCGGCGAGCGGCAAAGTTTGAAAATACAAGTTGAAGAAATACATTTCCTTTATATATATATATACAACTCAAAACATGTGAAAATTATTATTATAATTATATTTATTCTACTGTTATAATTTATATCGAATGGTTATATAGTATCTATTAATTATTAATACCTATTAAGAGGAATAAGGGATAATTTTAATACATAAGAATTTTTTATTTGTCGAACTATGTATTTTAAATCCACTAAACAAACTTGTATATTTGTTTGTATGTATGTATGTAAGTTTTTATGTTCCGCATACAAATTAAAACGCGTGAAATAATTTCAACATTTTTTTTTTTGTAGACAGGTTCGTTGCAACCAGGAAACAAACACTCTCGGGGGTAAGACACGATACCACCCCTAGAGACAGGAGGGTATATTTTTTAAAACATGCAACAAAAACAGGCCGATTTGGGCGTCAACGATATATTTTTTTTTGGGGGGGGGGGGGTGGTTCAATGACATTTCTAGATTTTGGTTCCGTGATAATTTCAACCCCTTTTCCGGTATAATACTGGGTGTGAGTTGAGGGGAGTGTTAATGAAAAACAACGCGAAAACTACCGCGATTGACGTCGAATCCGGGGGTGTTGGAAGTCACAGTATTTAATTCTGTCGTCGAACATGATCGGTCCCCCGTAGGAATGGGGTGGGTAGAGAATTTTTTATAAAGTTCTTGGTTGTAAAGAAATATGATGTGATTGCATTATAGGTCGTATAATATTAATTCTTCTTCCCCCTTTTGCGATATAAATTTAATTTGACCTTTATCATGTCATGATCCGTGGTAGGGAGCTTGAAGTGGTCGAGTTATGCTTCCCTGTGGCACAGCCTAAGGAATTTCTCCGGGTTTAGGAAGGTCCTTCTAAATTCTACAACTGAGGTGCCTTGCGAAGGAAAATAAACCTATATGAACCGTCCAGAAATCGGTTATAAATGACGTAACGAAATTTTTAATTGATCCTTTTAAAATGAGAGTTAATTTGAGAATCCATCAGGAAGAGAAGGTTGCGAAGCTCCATTCTGAATATGGGGAAAACGTTGCAGCCTCGTTTTAGTTGATCCGGACACGACAGCTCAATCTAATAATGGATGTTTCCAACAGTATTACCGCGTTGTGTGCGCGATGGAGGAAACATTACTGCTCGGATAAGGGATGGGGACGGGGTGAGAGGGGAATTTAATAAGGAAGTAGCTTATACCTATCTCTTCCTCCCTTCAGCGGCACGCATATTAAAGTACACTACTCAGAAATTCTCAATTTAAAGGCAAATTTATACCGAACGCGCGGCGGACCGACCGCAACAAAGACACAATTTGTCTCCTCCTTGTTTCCGCCCCCCCCCCCCTTCCAGCCCCCCCCCCTCTCCACCTCTCTCCTTGTTCCATCTCTGACTCTCGTCTCCGTGAATTCGACGACGCCGTCGCCACCACCGCTGTCGGCGAAATCGGAAATACCGCATCATCATGCAAATCCGAGTTCGTCGTCTTTCTACTTTCTTATTCATCCATTTCTCCCTTTGAATTTCGCTTTTTTTTGTCTTGTGTGTTTATGGAGGAAACGCGGGACGAACTTGGACACGAGAGGTGTTTCACCAGGAAACACACACACACACAGACACGCGACATGTAAAGGTGCGTAATCGAACACGTGAGTCGAGGTACATAACATTACTTATTATTGGTTCCAACCAACCCCCAAAAATTACTTGCGCGCCTGCTGGGCGCTAACTAGATTAATAAATATCCCAAAAAGAGACAAATAAAGCGTTAATTGAAATCAGTAGTATTTTCATTATCACTTCATTTAATCTGTTATTTCGTTATTTACCTATTTACCTTATTTACCTAATAAGTATATTTTTAACACAGGAATTTTATATTTAATAATATCTGACAATTAGTTTCGCTTACAACCCTCCTTGGACGGGATCCGGACGTTTTCCCGACAAACACTTGCCCGAATCACGTTTTCCCGACTGCAATATCCCGAATGACATTTTCCAAACAGTACAAAATCCCGATTGACATTTTCCCGACACTACATTATCCCGATTGACGATTTCCCGACAGGTCATTTTCCCTACGCGTCATTTTCCCGAAAGGTGAGTTTTTACGAAATAAAGCTCAATACTAATATTGTAGAACAGTACGCAAATTAAACTATTAATTAATGCTTAGAACAATTTCAACAAAAACTTGGTATCCCTTAAGATCAAGGAACAACCCTCCGGAATTACGTTGAGACCATCACCCCTACGGGAGGGAGTAGATTAGGGCGGTACTTTTAAAATACAAAATATGTGATCACTGTCTATCTTGGTGCCAAAAAAAAATAGATTACTGAGCCACTCAGATCATAAAGCCATTTTCGATGCTTTCGTGTAGAATTTCATCCCCTAAGGACAAGAGGAAAAGGTACGAGGTGAGGTGACAAAATATTGCAATAACTACTAAAATTAGTGTCGAATCCAGTGTTTTGGAAGTCGCTGAGTTTGGTTCCGGCATTACAGCAGGGTTGAGTTTAGGTCAGGCATTACAGCAGGGTTCAGTTAAAACCCCTTATGAGTTAGTGTGGAAAGGGGCTGATAATAATTTGATATCACCCGATATTGCTGTCGAAGGCGGTGCTACAATTACAAAGTGTTCTGCAATATTAATATTATGTTTTATTTCGTAAAAGCTAACCTTTCGGGAAAATGACCCATCAGGAAAATGGCCTGTCGCGGAAACGTCAATCGGGATAACGACCTGTTGTGAAAACGTGCATCGGGCAAGTGTGTGTCGGTATTTTGTACTAGAACCCATAGGACGCAGTCCCATGACTATAAATTCAATAACTGAAGAAGTTTCAAAATTCTGAACAAAACGTTCTAATACAACAAATTATTTTATTTAAATAAATAATTAATTTTCCTGGCGGAATTATTATATTTGAATTATAATTCTTATATATACATAATATAAAATATTAATTACATTTCTCAGTGCAGGAATTTACCTCGATCTTTTTGGTTTTCAAATATTCATCTTCAAAAGTGACATTTTACTACACATTTTCCATAGTTGTTTTGATTCTCAACAACAATGTTGCCAAATATAATTTGTGACTACAAAGCATCAAAATTTATTTTTTAAATTTATTAATATTAAATTGTTAATGAAATAACTTCAATCGATTTAGTCTGATATTGGTTAACTTCAATTTAAAAGCATTGTTTAATACAACGTTTCGTCCCCAAATTTTGAGACCCCTTCAGGTGTAAAATTTATTTTATACATGAATTAGTATCATAAAAGTCAAAGAATTCAAGAAGTATATAAATTAGAGCATTTATAATACAATTGTGTTAAACATATGTGTATAAACAAATATTGAAAAAATATGATTCAAAATAGAGTTAATTATCAAAGGCAATCTCTGGCTACACTGCCTGTTGACTTACGGGTAATTTATTAATATACTATGTGGGTGCGCGACGTTGCCCGGGTATGTCATAATTAAACTCGGCGACATCCATAATGCTGGATTTGACTCCAATCTAGGTGTTTTTCACCTTATCTTAGTATTACGTTCCTCCTTCACCCATAAGGGTTGAAATTATACACATACCAAATCGAGAAAAACACTACCAATCTCATTCAGCCTGTAAAATATTTATTTGACGCAAATATCGGCCGTTAAACAACTTCAACCCTGTCCACCGCCACCCCTGGCGGTTACACGGCGAGCTGAATATCATAATTAATTTCAGCGACATCCATAACCCCCGGATTTGACTCCAGTCACGTTTGTTTTCGCGTCTTATTAATTAAATCTCCCTCAACCCCCACCACTATGGGTGCTCCCCTCACAAGCCGAAAGTGGTTGATATTATACCCAAAAAACTTCGGAAGTGGTAGTCGGATTTTTCCCCCTACAGTGTTTGTTACCGGTTCGAAAGGAACTCGTGTACGAAAATTGGCCATATTATACAGACGCCAAAAAAAAGTACAAAGAGACTTCAGATTGACATTTAAAATGTCAGTTAATTAAGATTATTTATTATTTTGTAACAATTTAATTCATTAAAAATTTTCTAGATATTATTTAACGTGTAGGATGATGTAAAAAATAAAATTAAAATTAAATCCAATACACCTGAAAAATTGAACGGTAAAAAAATTTTGCTTACGAACAAAAATGAATCGTAATCAATTTTTTCAACCTTTAGCAATTAAACAAGACTATCACTGCAAAGCGGAAATAATGAACTGAGATTATGTTAGTCATGATCAAAGGTTATTTTGTACGTAAGAAAAATCTGAATCACCTCCCTGATGCACTCGTCGAACCGCATCTACTACACTAGACACAATTACGCAAATATATTCTCTACCTGATTTATTACTCAGTGAAAATGTAATGAAACGAGAAAAAAAAATTATTCTTTGTTTTTACATGATTTAGTAACGAGAATTTTAATTTGGTCCCTTTTTTTAAACACATATAGACGAGTTTACGAATATATTAGAAATGAGACTAAATCACAACGAGGGAAAAAAAATAAATGCCTGAACCACACTCCGACGTTTAACATGAAGACGTACTCACTCTCCACCCCCCACCCCCCTTCCCCTGCGATCCCTTATCGAAAACGTCTCATTTCCTTGCACGTCAGATCTTCCTCATCCAATCTGTGAGTCGCTTTATTCTTGTAAATCCCACGATTCAATACGGTAAGTCATTCTCAAAGTCAACATAAAAAGTTAATCTTCTCTTCCTCTTCCGGCTTCATCTAGCCCCCAGAATCTCTCTTACTCATTCATTTCTTACTTGAAATATCCAATATGAACACATTCAGTATAGATGTGATCAGTGAAATATTACGTATTACAAAATTTAATCTCTAAAATCCCACGTGCACATTTTAATTAACACAAAAGCGCGGGAAGTGTTTATTGTGGTAAAAATGTAAATATTATTTGTGGAAATTATTTGCTTCCAATTAGCAAACCAAATCTATCTATCTATCTATTTATGTATCTCTCTCTCTCTCTGTATATATATATATATATATATATATATATATATATATATATATATATATTGTAATAATCAAAAAGAAGGGTCATTTAAAATAAAAGATTATGAAAAATTAACAAACAAAATAATTATTTATTCACTTGAGGCTTCCAAAATTAAACAAAAACAATCAAATTAAGATCTCTTCTCTCAGGGTCGTAACTGGGTTTGATAATTAACAGAAAAGTGATTTAATAAACTGAGTAACAAATCAAGCATAAAATTTACCTCAAAAACAATATGTCGATAAATGAAAGAAAGCTAAATGTAAAGAAATTAAACTTGAACGAAATGAAAAGTGAACTAAATCTGACTCTACCCTTTTAGTTATTTACAAATTTAAAAATATTATTATCAAAGTTTTGGTTACTCACATAATGTCCGACTGGTACCAGCATTCTTATGTAGCTTCAACACTACACTATAAATGCAAATTTTATTTCACTGAGTCTAATTTACTCACAGATTTTACACATACGCAGTCGAAATGCACGTAGTCAGCTCTCAGGAACCTCGGATGATCCTCCCCTAATTGGTCAGCTATCGGATGACAGTTTCCCTCAATGCGAAGTTGTTCAATTTTTATAATGAAGCAACCCCTGCTTCACCGTTGGCCAGTTGTTAGAACATCTCCCTGTCCAACTATCTGCTTGCTTACAGGAACTCACGATTTGCAGATTTTAGACTTTTACTGTTTTATTTATCTATTTGGATCTAACTCCTATGCATCTCTGTGAAGATTTGTTTTAATGTCTCTCCACTCGTGGCTGACCGTAGACTGAAGACTAACTTTACTTTTGCGCGCGCAATCGCCATTTCGGCTCTTCAACAAAGCAACAGAGCTCAGCGTCATTGTCGCTTTGTTCGCTCAATACCGCTACAACTCAAATTATCCACTACAATTAAAAGTATTACCAAACAATTAATGGCCCAATTAACCATTGCTACAATATATATACTACAAAATAAATACTTCTTGGAACTCAGAAAATATTTATTTA
The DNA here is from genome assembly GCA_037074705.1 of Zhengitettix transpicula. Lineage (NCBI taxonomy): Eukaryota > Metazoa > Arthropoda > Insecta > Orthoptera > Tetrigidae > Zhengitettix > Zhengitettix transpicula. The sequence continues at coordinate 20,268,038 of CM073591.1, forward strand.
ATTCGTATTATTTTTTCGTCCTTGGAAACAAATGATAACGTTTTACTCCTTAATTTGGCAATTCTTCCGAAATTACAGTGTTAAAAAAATGTTGAAGTTGTTACATTTTTTAATAGATTTCTTCTTTGTTGTGTTATAAAAATTGTAAACCAAATTATAATTTAACATTTGTTTGGCTAAATTTAAATTTTTTAACAAACGAAGTAGAAATTTTTACATAGATTTAAATGTATCTTGTTTGTAAACATTAGAGAAAACTTTAATGATCTGGATGTATATCTAAATGAAATTGTAAAATAAGTGTCAAAATGGGTAGAATTGAAAATGGAATCCCATTGTCTTAAATATCAAAACATTAAATTAGACATTCTTAAAGAGCTTCCATGCCAGAAAATAATGTGGAAAATGTCAATACATTAACTGAATTTATAAGACACCAGAAAAATTGGGATTCATTTAAATAAAAAGAAAGTCATATTTAAATAACAAAATAATAAAATCAGATAAATAAAATTGGATGTTTGTATCTGTCTAAGTTCCGTATACAAATTTAAACGCGTGGAGAAAATGCGGCAGTATATTGTATACATGTTCCTTTCGAACCGGAAACCAACGCTGTGGGGGTTATGACACGACTATCACCCCCTAGGGACGGATCTGGACTTAGGTGGAAATTTAAAACATAAAAAAACGGTTCGTGTAGAATTATATATTTTTTGATTTGTTAGTGTTTCGCCCGATGTTGTTTGGAAATAATTACAACCAGTTTCAGCATCATCAGTAAATAAAACTCACTGTATATATTTTTAAACTTTTATCTGGAAATATTTCCGGTATACAATTGTAATCATTTTCTAACAAAACAATTAATAATGAAATTATTATTCTTAGTCATTTCAGATTTTCTTTTCCTGAATTATAAAACAACAATAATTTTTTTCGCTTTAAAGTTCCTGTCATAAACTGGAATCCTGGTCATGAATAAGTAAAATCTTATTTGAAAATTCCTGAATGATTGTCATTCATTCCTACTAATAAAAAAAAAAAAATTTTTGTTGTCATTAACAGAATTTGACGTGAAGCAAATAAAATATTATTCTGCAAGAAGTGTTTTGTGATTCCCCGGTCAAATAATGTTCTATGACTTCATCCAACGTTATTGAATTGTGATCACTCTGTTCACAAGTCCCATTCGGCTCAACTATATTATATTATATACTATCTGGGTGGCAGGCGTTGCCTGGATTATCCTAAATAAACTCAGCGACATACATAACCCTGGATTTGACTAGAATATCGGTTATATTCGCGTTATTTTCTCGTAAAGTCCCTCCACGTTCCACCAATAAGGCTGTTCCTTTCCTATGCAGTAAGGGGTTGAAATTACACGGAAACTAGATTGGTAGAAGTACTGTCAATCTAATTAACCCCTTAAACATATTTATTCAACGCAAATATCGGCCGTGTTTGCATGTTTAAAAAATTTTATCCCCCGTCCACTTCCAACCTTCGGGATTATATGTCAAATTGAATGTAATAATTAAACTCAGCGTCATCCATAAACCTGGATTTGACTAGAATCTCGGTTGTGTTCGCGTTATTTTCTCGTAAAGTCCCTCCAAGTTCCACCCATAATGGTGTTCCTTTCTTATGCTATTAGGGGTTGAAATTATACTCAAATATCATAGGTATAAACACTACCAATCTCTCTGCTCCCTAAAAATATCGATTCGACTCAAATATCGGCCGTTTTAGTAAGTTTGAATATTTCCACATCCGTTATCCCCTGCTTCTGGAGGGTGGTAGACCACTTTCACCCCGACAGTGTTTATTTCTTGGTCACAAATAACTCGTGTACCAAATTTTCTGAAATTTGCATCAAGGGTAGAGATTTGTACATACATACATACAAACAAACACTGCTTTATTTATTAGTAGAGTAGATGGAAGAAGAATATTACTCGGATTCTTCGGACGAGTTGGTGGCCTTGATAGATCCGGTTATAGATAAAAACAGCAGATATAAATGACACTGGTTTGAGGTTGATAAATACTAATTGAGGTTAAATTAGGACAAAAGCAACGCAAGTAAACAACGGATTTGCATTTAGTTGGGTGGTAACACTGATTAAATTTCTTTGAAGGATTTTCGTCTTACTTAAATGATAGGTAAGGGTGGAAAATTCCTCCATGTTATTCCATATGATGGGTATCCTAGTGTTAATTTTAATTTTGTTCCGTATCAGCTATTAGTTTTTTAGAATTAATTATTTCCCCAAAATATAATATTTTTTCACTTAGTTCATTTTTTATTTCATTCTGGACTCGTTTAATCTTGCATATATTGTGACATTCAGTCGGAAATCCACTGGTGACTTGATGGTAATAGCTTGAAAGTGAAATCTCCTCTTTCTATCTAGGAACGGATGAAGCGTTAATATTGTAATTGTTCACTTCGTAATTTGGCAAAATTTTATTTCCCTGGAGGCCCTATTAGCAATCCAATAACCTTCCAATGCATTCATATTTTTTTCCCCTTAACCACCCCTCCCCCCCTGGTCCAAAAAAAATTAAACTTTGCATCCACAGTTTTTAATTCCGGTCATATTAAGGGTAACAAAAAGAGAGAGAGAGAGGAGAAAAAAATTTAATAAAGTTTGCCGAAGGTATTCCATTAAGGAAGAAAATTTTCTTTTATTCTCGGGTGACACTTGGACTTGGGGAAATCCCTTTTGCTTTTAGCTATTCAAACATGGATTCCCAATATTTCCGCGCAATTACGTCTTGGTGAAGGCAAGTCTGCGGTGGCGGAGAGATATTGAAGTCACAGGTGCTGCAATTTGTAGCGACGCCTAATTGCAAAACATGACGCGGCTTGCCGACGCTCTTAATTGAGCCGTCATGGCTACCACTCTTCATTCACAATTCCTCCCTTCCGGATCCTTTGTATTTTCCCCCTAAAAAAATAAACACAAGTGTAGATTTTTGAAAATATATGTTTCGTCCCGGAACTATTTAATTTTTTGTTTAGTCAATTTCCCGCGATCTTCCTTGGTTGAATATTATATATATATATATAAATATATATATATATATATATATATATATATATATATATATATATTGTAATGCAAATTAATTAGGCCAATAATTGTTTGGACATAAACTTTGAATTGTTTGAGCAATCCATTATAACGGTCTGATCGAACAAAGCGACAATGGAAAAGCGAACTCACTTTGCTTAGTCGAAAAATCAAAAATGGCGTATGGGCGAGAGCACGAGAAGTTCAGTTCGCGGAAAAACATCGTGAGAAGCAGAACAAGTAATATAACAGTTAGTTGGTGGCCGGACATTTTAGGGGACGGAACAAATAATACTGGAGCAGAGACTAGCCATCGTTAATGTATTATTAAACAATGTTGTGAATTTAAGACAAAGTAAAAACATTCACGGAAGTATTACCTCGTAAATATCGCTAAGTAAATGCAGTTTACGTCTATAGTAAGCCGGAATAGTAAAGTTGCAGTTTAAGTCCAAAGCGGTAAAAGACAAACAAATCTTCGAATCATAGGGTTCCAGTAAGGCGAGCAGACATCAGATAGCTGACATTCAGGAGGATCATCCGAGGTCCTGGGAGCCTATCAATGTTGAATTCAATAGTGTAAAATCTCTGAGTCGACATTTTAGAATCAGTGTATAATCTTGCAATAGTGAACTTCCGAAACCAAAAGGAATGCTGGTACCAGCAGGACAGATGTAAGTAACAAAACCAAAACTAGTGATTAATTGTATACGTAATTAAAGTATAGAGTCAGATTAGGTCTCTTTTAATTGTCAATCAAAGTTATTTTCTTTTCTTTTTAATTTCTTTCTACCGACATATTGTCTAGGTAAATGTGAACTCTTTGTTAATAAGATTTAAAAATCAATTCGTTGTGCCCATTATCAAACCCAGTAGAGACCCTGAGAAATTAATATTTTAAATTGTAATTGTTTTTGAGTTAGAAGCCACAAAGTGAAAATAAATAATTTTATGTATTAAAATTTATTAATTCTATTATTTAATTAAAGCTCAATTGTTGTTTATTACAATATATATATATATATATGTATATATACTACATTAAGCACCCTATTTAACCCTAACTGATCCTCAATTGTTGTTTAATAAAGCGTATGAAAATTCAAATATGGAACTTGTCTACATTTAAATACAATTTGTATCGCAATTCGAAATTATTATTAGTATTTACCAGAGATGCAATATAAAAAAAAGAAAAAAATACTGGCAGTAAAAGCTTATATCTGAGGATTATAAATTTCAACCGGACCGGGGAATCTTAGTACGATTAAGATAGGTCGTCGATAAGAGCACCGCGTACTAAGAGACCGATTCCCGGTCCGGACGAGATTTTTCTACCCAAAGATTTTTTTTTAGTGACATGCAACATGAAGGTTCTACCATAATGGCTGCTACCTTTTAAATACCATAGGAAATGAAGGAACATTGTTCATGCGGAAGGTAGAGCAAGGTAACAGAAACGTTTTGAGACTGTATGTTAAGGTTCCTACCCGGCATTCACCTAGGTGTAATGCAGGGAAAATTCTCTAGAGAGACGAGTATTAGGATGGTCAGGCCCTTGGTACTTCTCCCACTACCTTCAAGATCATTCGAAGCCGGGATGCTATTTACCCGTCCGAATTTAGAGGGCAGTTGGCCGACTGGTCCAATACCAACAGCGAACACCAATTACCGTGTGACGTCACTTTCGTATCGGAACAACTATACTGCGCGCCGTTTTTTCTTCGCTCTTAAACTTTTTTTTTTAAAATATAATTTTGTCAACAACTGTAAATATCATATTATTTTAAAGGTGGTATTTGCACTTCTGTTTGTTTATGTTAAATAGATTATTCAGTTTTCTGACCAATTACAGATATTATTTTTACTGATTTAAGACCACGAATTGTCAAATATTTTAGAAATTGACAATAATAATTGATAATAATAAGAGATCATTGGAATCATTGAGGTTTCATAGTGTCAGTTTGTTTATTAATAATTGTGACGTTTGAGTTAATGTGAAGCATCTCTGGAATTGCATCTGGTGTCAAAGGATTTAGACATTGACAATAATAATTGATAATAATAAGAGATCATGGGAATCATTAAGGTTTCATAGTGTCAATTTGTTTATTAATAATTGTGACGTTTGAGTTAATGTGAAGCATCTCTGGAATGGCACCTGGTGTCAAAGATTTTATACATTGACAATAATAATTGATAATAATAAGAGATCATGGGAATCATTGAGGTTTCATGGTGTCAGTTTGTTTATTAACAACTGTGACGTTTGTTAATGTGAAGCATCTCTGTAATTGCACCTGGTATCAAAGATTTTAGACAATAGCATCTCTGAAATGATTCTGGAATTGTACCTGGTGTCAAATAATTTAGACATTGACACCAGGTACAATTCCATAGATGCTTCTCATTAAATCAAACATCACAGCTATTAATATACAAGCAGCTGTGATGTTCGATTTAATGAGAAGCATCACTGTAATTGCACCTGGTGTCAAAGATTTTAGACAATAGCATCTCTGAAATGAGTCTGGAATTGTACCTGGTGTCAAATAATTTAGACATTGACACCAGGTACAATTCCAGAGAAGTTTCTCAATAAATCAAACATCACAGCTATTAACGTACAAGCAGCCACAATGAAAAATCAACAATTACTACGATCCCTTATTATAACGCTGAACCTTCTGCTTTCCCATTGTCGTTGCTCCCTTATTGTTACCCTTCGGCTCTCCCATTGCCTTTACGTTTTTCGTCGCTTTTGAGGTTTTTGTTTTTCAACTGACAAGTTGCAGTTGTGTCGCTCTAGGCTCTTCTTCGCACCTGAGGAAGGGGACCAAGGATCCCAGAAACGTTGTGTGGTTTTTATTTTGGTCTCGATTGGCTATCTTTCATATTCATAAATATAATTTTGCTTACTAATCAGAGTTTCGCAACGACAAAAATTCCACTAATTTTTATATATATTTTTTTATGAGATCGTTATCCATTATTCACGGGAAACAACTAATCTGGCCGTGAAATAATTCTGCAGAGGAAAGGTCGCCATTTGTCAAGAGCCTCCAGCTTCATGAAGCCACATGGGAGACTCGCGCATGCTCGCCGCGGAATAAATCGCAATCAGATGTCTGCTATTTCCATGGCGACAACGGAGAAGAGAAGAGAGGGCAATTCCCTAGAGTGCACATTATTTTAATCAGGAGGACCGCTCCCCCCCCCCCCCGCCCCTCCGCCCCCACCCACCCACCACCCCCACAAGCGTTCAGCGCTGTAAGCATTAATAAATAACATTAGCCGCAGTAAATCAGCCACCTGTAAATGCTTAGGGAGCTATTACGTGACACACTACGGCTAACTCGTACCCTCTACATATAGTGTGTGTGTGTGTGTGGCTCGTCGTCACGGAGTAATTGAATAACGCGTCAAATTGGATTTTTGTCAAAGCGAACTTCTTACAACTCTGAAAGCAATATTGCGAAAACTAGTTGGCAAAGAAGCCGGAATTCATTTAATTTATCTTTGTGCTTCCGCGCCGTTGTTGATCAAACTTCGTTTTATTTTTGTACATAAAACTTACTTAATTTAAAATATTGTTACACGCATTAAATCTTCCTAACAACACGGATTTCCTTTAAGTGATTTTAAGAGGTCTGAATCACAAAACATTATATATATTATTCGATAACTCCACCCTTCCCCTTTTTACAAGAACTAACTAGAAACACTGAACTATTTTCTACGTCTACTGTGTAACTTACCTTCCACAATGTTTATTTCTTGTAAAAAAAAAATATTCCTCCCATCAACTACCCCACGTCTGTCTCTCAGAATCTTTACGATTGTTGCTTCTTCTCTCCTGACAGAACTTCCTAGAAGTAGCTGCGTTGCCAGGTTACGTCTGTTTTTAATCTTCTACTTGCTCCTGTAGCATCACTTCCGAGAAGCTTCCAGTCTTCTTCTCTCTTGTTGAGCTTATCAAGGGGCGGAAATGTTTTCTTCTTTGTTTATATAAACCTAAACTCCGTTAAAAATGTTTCACGGGTATATATTTAAACACTGTGAATGATAATTACTTGAAATTAATATTTATCTGTTATTTAAATGTGTAAATTAAATAATAAAACACGTTTTATTTTATTCAACCCAAAGACGTTTCGTACTTTTTATTTTTCATTTTTATCAGACTGTTCGTTCTGTAACTACGCTAACAGATATTTTTTTGGTTTTAAAAAACAGTTTAAATTATAAATTTATATTTATTTTACTATCTTAAAATAAAAAACAATTTTCAAAGAAGCAAACCCTTATTTTTCGGCGATTTTATTTAAATTACTAGGTTGAACCGTAGAGTTAATTAGACGTTTTAATCATTTTATTGTTTATTGGAGTGAAGCGACAGATAATTGTGGCCAAATATTAGGACGAAAAAATTGTCTGACGAATTAAAATAAAATTGTCAGAAATTTCAGATTATTTAAGGGTGTTTTTTTTAAAATGTTGTAAAGATAAATAAACGGTCAGATAACTTCCTGTACACGTAAAACAATTTTAAGATGAAAAAATTAGGAGAAATTCGATTTATGGAATAAAACATTCCGTTACATTAGAAACATAACAAACAGTCTGATGAAAGTAAAAAATAAAAGGTACTGAAACGTCGTTGAAGATTCAATAAAATAATTTTTTTCTAAATGTCAGTGAAACAAAAGATTGTTAATTTGTCTTATTAATATAAAACAAAAGTAATATAAAATATTAAAAAATAATATTTAATGTATTAATTAAAATATTAAAAAACACAATTTATACACACACGTCGTTTCGTCCCGATTTTGGACATTTTCAATAGATACTTACTCGTTAACGAGGGTAAAAGATTCTAATTTTATAAATATGGAGACTAAATTTAATCTTTATATCAATGAAGACAAATTAGGATTATCTAGATTGTAAAAAATATAATTTTTAAACATATTTCAAAGGATAAATAAAATTTTTAGTAATCCTCAGAAATTTAAACAAACAATCCTATTTATTATTGGAATAGAAATAATCCAAATTTAACTTTAATGACATCTAGAATAGTAATTTATTCGATATATTTATGAAATTTGTCCTCGTTAACATTTTACAATTGTCCTGAAGAAAGCCCACAGTCGGAAACGAAACGTTGTGCGTCTAATTTTCGATACATACATTAACTGTGCATGTAATTATTGAACTTCATAATACTTTAATTATCAGGTTAGAGGGCGCAATAGTAGATTTTTTTCTCTCTTTAGGGGTAGTCGTTATGATGTTCCCTGAGAGGATTCAATATGAAGGTCCGGGTGAAAATAATTCATTATGTACGATACCTCGTTGTTAATTAGTCTATAGACGACTAGAAACACCTCAATATTTTCACATTATTTAATAATATTTTTAATTATGTCTATTATCACAAAATTTCTATCTTACCTCAAAAATTGTTGTTAAAGAATAATATAGTTGAGTTAAAATGTAGGGAAGAGCATAATAATTATGCACGTCTATATATAAAAATGAATATATGCGTGTGTGTGTGTCCCCTATGAGTTCCTAATCTATTCATCTGATTGCGATGAAACTTTGGTGAATTTCACGGCCTGGGGTAAAGGTTTCTGTCAGTCTTTCTAAACCTTAGACAACTTGCAAAGGATGAACGGGGGTGAAATTTAAAAAAATGCTAAATTGGCCGGTTTATGCATCAAATAAAACTGTTTTCTGGGTCACTGAAGTTGATAGTGTTATTCTAGAACATTTTTAACTATATAATTTAATCTCAAAAAGGACAAAGGATGGAACTACCCGCGCTGATGGGGTGGAAGGAATTGAAATTTAAAATATTGCAAAAAGACCGAGATTGCTGACGATTCTGGGGTTATAGGAGTCGCATAGTTCAGTTCTCGCATTAAACACGGAGCATATTGAAGTTTTATGTTCCTCGTCGTTGAGAGAAAGTTGAGAGAAACACCTGCGTGGATGGGGTGGAAGGAATTGAAATTTAAAATATTGCAAAAAAATCGAGATTTGTGTCGATTCTGGGGTTATAGAAGTCGCTGAGTTCAATTCATGCATTAAACACGGAGAATAATGCAGTTTTATGTTTCTCGTCGCTGAGAAAAGTTACCCGGTGTAGTTTTGACCGTCTTAAAGTACTTGGTGTTTGTTTTTTTTCTCAAGGTACCAGCTATATTATTGGTCGATTTGTGGCTAATGGTTGTAATTTTTTTTTACCATTTTGAGGTACTCGGTGTATTTTTAAATTTTATTACTTTTAATTAAACGTGATATTTTTAGACACTCTTATTTTATGTGGCAGGAGAATTTCCGAGTTGTTAAAGTCTCGTCAGTCATCATCCTGGTTTATTTGAAGTTAGCTGCCGAGGGTTTAAGGTCGCGAAGAGGATCGTTAAAGGGTAAATGTTGCAAACAGTGACGCTATTGATGCTGGTTAAATGAAACATTTACCAAAGAGGTTAGTGTCGAAGGCTAATTTATATACATAACAGGGCAACTCCGGGGGCACTCAGCTAGTTGTATATATAATTCCTCCAGTGACTGGAGGTTTAGATAAAGGTGAATACTAATGGAAGAAACAGAATTCAAGCTATTATTGAAGAGAACTGATTAAATTTTGTTATGGAAACGCTATAAAAGATAAAAATTAAGGAGGATTCGTTCTGTATATTGTTTTTAGATAGTCAATTAATGAGGTTGTGTTTGATGCGGAGGTAAAATAGAATGAAAATTCAGGATGAACTGCTTTAATTTTCAAGGGATTCCCTGCATAGCGCCGGGTCGTAAAAGTCTTGTTTTGTGTCGGGAAAGTCCTGAGGATGGAACCTGGTGAGCGACTTCCCCGTGCCTGCGCGCCTAGACGCGACTTAGGCGCCGATTTGTCTGGTGACGTATCCCCGAGATACACGTGTTTGCGCCACCATCACCCTTCTCTCCTCCTCCTCCTCCCTCCCACGCTTGTTTATGTTGTTTTATATAGATAGTGTTTCGGGCTGAATGGGGAGTTTGGCCACAAAAAGGCGGCCAGAGAGGCTGAGAGAAGTAGGTCAGCCCCTCCTCTCCTTCTCTCTCCAGCTGGTTGAGCGGGGTGGCGGTGTGCGCGGGGCGGCTGCCTGCGTGGGGCGGGCGGAGGGGGGCTGCGCGCGGCAAGGGAGGGGGGGAGGCAGCAGGGAGAGAGCGCCGCTGTTGCGGTGCGGGGGCGTGGCGTGGCGTGCGCGGGGGAGAAGCTCAGTGCGACGCCAGGCGCCTTCCAGTGCGCGTCGCCTTGTGTCTCTGCGGCGCCTAAAGGGATGTTTCACGTGCGGACATGCCCTACCGGCGTCTCCACGACCCAAGCCTGTGAAGCGTGTGCGGTTCTGCCGGTCGCGGAGGGTAGCCTGTGAAGTAACGGAAGCACCGTTTTTATACACATATACATATATATTGTTTTTCAGTTTTTTTTCCCACTACTTTTCCCTCCCTCCCAGGTTTCGAATGGTCGAGGGATGTGGATATTGTAGCGTAGAATGTATGCTTCTGACGTACCATCCGTTATCGTAGCACGTGAAGTTGATGTGTTGATGTTTCGCTAACGCGATTGTCTTCGCGGCGACAGTTTTGAAAATTTGTTACATTCTCTTTCCTGAGATGTTGTTGTCGGAGCGACGGAGAAGCACGGAACGGAGATGTCACGAACTGCTTGCTGCTAGTCGGGAACAGTAGTCGTCTGCTGCTGCTGTGACAACACGTCGACGACTCTGACACCTGCACCCTCTTCCAACCCTCACTAAACCTTCCTCTTCGCATGCTGTTGTGATCCACGGAAGCTGTGTGTTGGACGGATCCAAGGAAGGGCCTGTTTGAATGGTGAAATCCAGTATTCACGTAAGTCTTTATGGTCAATTCCACAAATAAGACTTTAATTTTTTTACATCCACCTGCAATGTGTGACAAGTATCTCTAACACTCCCTCCGTGACGTTTCAATCAGTTACAACACCACAACAAAGTGATCTGCCGACGGAGATAGCAGGAACGCGGCGTAGTGCAACTGTTCAAGATCGATACGTTAAAGTTCTCAAGTGAAGCAACACGGGAAGAAGAAGAAATCGTTTATTAGAAAACCAGTTTTGGTTCGCTTTAAAACGAAACTTCGCTTCAGTACATTTCCTCCCTCCCTTTAAAAAAAAGTTTTTTCGTACTTCACTTCTGCTACATTTTGGACCGAAGCACCACCGGAGTGGTAACTCACCATAACCTTATCAGGAAATTTGATCCCCGCGATGACGAGAGGAACACGACGGGTATCTGTGACGGGCAGGTGACACACTTAACACACGCGCGCTGCGGGCTGAGTGTTTGGCAGGAGAAGATCGTATTTCCGGGGCGTCAAGGTCGAAGTTCGCAGCTCTCGGCCTTGAGGGACTCATCTGCCCCTGCTAGAGGAATCTGCCGGGCGCTGTTTGCGTGTGCGTGTTGCACGCGTGTTATTGATCTACGCACAGGGCACGGGGGCACACGCGCGCGCGACGGCGAGGGGGGAACGGGACGGAGAGGGGACGGACGACGGAGGTTACGGTCCTTCTCGCGTAAACACAGGCATTCCACGCCCATTTAAATATATGTATATATTTTTCGCTAGGGACACCACCCAATTCTTTATCCACTGCTTCTTCCTCTTGGCGTTAACATCTGTGGAGAAATTCCAGTGACGACTTCACGATATTAATACTTTCTGCCTCAGAGAAGGAAGTAAAATAAATCTACAGCCTCCAATAGCTCCGTAGACGACACCGAAATACTGTTAAGGGTTCTTACTACGTCCTCTCAAAATACACTTTATATACCATTAACATTTAATGAACGGAAAGATTTAATCAGACAAATATTTTACGACATTTTAAAGGTGTAATCCAAAAGATATTGACTCCCTTATGATTCAATGGTTCCCCTTGAAGACTTCAAGAGTACAGCCCCTTCTCAAAATTAACCCTCGTGAAATTAAATAACGGATAAATCGGCAACAATATTGCTAGGAAACGTCATTTCGTGATTCGCAAAAAAAATGTATAAGTTTCCAACATAACCGTCAGGATTCGTCAGGAAGAGATTTTATTTAAAGAAAGAACCTGGTGATATCAGTTTCTAATTTTTCTGACACTTTGTGACGGTAAAAGGATGTGTCAAATATTAAAGAGGTTTGATCTACCATTTTATACCTCGTAATAGAGAGAATATAAATTTTCATAGATGCTATACATCCATTCGTTAAATTTATTTCATAGAAGCTTGCGTCCTTATTCTTCGAAATATTTATATTCTTTGAGGCTAAATGGCGATGAAAGGAGATTAATATGTCTAAGAATAACGACTAAATCTTCTGTTAAATAATTATAACAAATGGATATGACATTTTTCATATTGACAGGATTAAAGATTAACTTTAATATGAATTTTCACCCGTTTTAAATCGGAAATATATGTTTTTAAATTTACGTGATAAAGTAACCGGATTTTTTTTGGTGATTTTTTACATCAGTTCACGTGAATAAATATTAAATTACAGATATTAGAAATCCTGATCAAAAATAAATCTTGAGGAATTTTCTTCTTTACAATTGCTACATCGTCAAGGATTCAAATTGTATGATACCTAAATCACTGAGATACGGAAAAAAGTTTATTAAGATTTGTAGTGTAATAAATTTTTAATTTCACGATAAATGGTTTTAAGAAGGATTAAAAATTAACATTAATATGAATTTTCACCCATTTTAAATCAGACATATATATATATATATATATATATATATATATATTCTTAATTTTACGTGCTAAAATGACCGGAATATTTTTGTGATTTTTTTCCTTCCATTCACGTGAAGTAATAATTAATCAGACATATTAGAAATACTGATATAAAAAAACCTCGAGATTTATTCTTCTTTCCAATGGCCACATCGAAACGGATTCAAATTGTACGATGATACCTAAATCGCTGAGAAACGGGAAATAAATATATTAGGAATTGTGGTGTAATAAGATATTAACTTCACGATAAGTTGTTTTACGAAGGATTAAAAGTTAACTTTAACATGAATTTTCTCCGAGATTTAAATCGGATATACATTATTATATTTACGCGCCAAGAAAACCGAAATTTTTATGTAACTTTTCTTCTGTTCACCAGAAGAAATATTACATTAGAAATATTAGAAATTTACTGATGTAAAACTAAACACCTTGACCGTTACTTTTATTTCTAATGGCTGTATCGAAACGGATTCAAATTGTATAATGCCTAAATATAACGATTAGTAGTGTAATTAATTTTTAACTTCACGATCATTGTATTTATGAAGAGTTAAAGATTAGCTTTAATATGAATTTTCACAGAGTTTTAAATTGGATATATATTAATATATATAAAATAACAGGAATTTTTAGGTGATTTTTCCCCTTCTGTTCACGTGACGTATTAATTAATCAGAGATATTAGAAATACGGATCAAAAAACAATCTTGACGATTTTTCTTTATTCCAATGAATATATCGAATCTTACGATACCTGAATCGCTGAGAAAAGGCGAAGTAAATATATTACGGTTTGTAGGATAATAAATTTTTAATTTCGCGATAAATGTATTTATAAATATCGGGACGTTATAAAACTTTTTTTAAGACCTGCGTCTATTCGTTCGCTATAAATAGACTAACGTGTGTTTGAATCAACGACGCGAACAAAAGCGTGACCCTTTGCGAATATCACAGTAGGAAATAAAGGAATGAAACCTTGGTCCTGATTATCGGTTAAATATAAATAACGACTCAAGATGAACAGTGACACTTTAATATTATATATCAGAATGTTATCAATAAAAACGTTTACAAGTCTACGTCACCGTGACTGTATTTAGAACGTTTAATACGGTTTGATTACCGCGACTACAACTTCACAGGAAGTTAACGATTAACTGGAATGGTAAAAAAACGAACACACTAGATTTTTAGAAACGGTGGTGCAGAAAATTGATTTTTAGACGTAATTTTTAACTCCGAAACTCCCGTAACAAAGAAATTAAAATACACCGTATCTTTTCCTACCGCCAAAAATAATTCTCAGTTCACCTCGAGTATTTTATTAAAAACGTATAAAAAGGTATTAAAGTATTGTGCGATGGTTTTTAGTAAAAAATATCACATTTCGACGCTTGACAGAAAAATATTCTATCACGATAAATACGTCACGTATTCTCACGAATATGTGTATCAGGAAATAGAAAATCTGTTGCAATTTCCGGACACGTTAAAGTACTGAAATGAACGACAGGAAACTATTTTTTTATTTAAAAAAAATACTATTTGTACGTCAAGTCCCAATCCTAAAAATACTGACGAAGTTAAAGTCGTGGCCTGCTTTATGTTTTTTTAATTTATACTAAATAAAAATAGCAGAGGGAAATAAATGTCGAAATAAATACCTCTCGACGTGTTTCAACCCTTGCTGCTCTCGTCAGGTGACGGGTTATTACAGGTGTGTCTTTCTTCCTTACGGCTCGAACGTTTTCGAATCACCTCGCCGTTGTTTGATTTAATATATCACTGATCCGTCTTGCGGTATTCTTTCGAACACTTCTTTATCATTTTAAGGAATAAAAAAATGAAGTCTCATTTTAATATCAATAATTTTCTGCGTATTGTTTACTTCACGTCCACTTTACGACACCAGAAAAAGATTACAAAATTATATTAGTCTTTCAAGAAATTCAGGGCACGTAAAAAGCAATGAAATTGAGGAAAAATTATTTTTTATACATTTTGTAAGGTCATAAAATGTGTTTCAATCATAAAAATAAAAGAGGGATAAACAAACTGCTCGTATTGATAGGTTAAAGAAAATTAGAAAATAAATTATCATTTTATTAGAAAGTGTTTAATAAAATCATGAAACGATTTATCAAGCCCCCATTAAATCACAATTAACGTTCGGTTTATTTTTCTTAAAGATTCTTATTGATCAGTGTTTCCTTATCTTGAGAGAAAAAGTAGTTTTTTTTTAATTTCCCGTATATAATATTTTTATCGTCACTGGTACTTTTTTAAGTTTTTAAATACCTGACTAAAGTAACGTTGTTTCTGTAGTATTTAATTTCTCACGTATTTTTGGCCTACTTATTTAGCAAAACGATGTTTATGAATAAAGAAAATTAATTTTAATCTAATATTAATTTTTTTTCCCGTATAGGTTACTTTATGTGCATTTAACACTACGTTAGAAGGATTTAAAAATATATAGGAAATTTCAGGTTACGTAATTAGCACTGAAATTAACGTAATTAACCTTCCTTGTAATAAATTTCATAGGTCATGAAATGTATCTTCAATTATAAAATATATTGGAGGGAAAAACTCACTGTACGTAACTGTATATTAAGGTAACGCAGAAATAAATTTTCATTCTAGAAAGTGTTTCGTGTAATCGTGAAGAGAAACGATTAAGTACCTCCCCCACCCCCAGTAAATTACAATCAACGTTCGGTTTATTTTTCTTATAGATTCTTAGTGATTCTCCTGTCAGAGAAAAAAATAGTTTTATATTTTTACTTTACCGTATACAATATTTTTATCGTCACTGGTACTTTTCAGATTTTTTAAATAACTGACTTAAGTAACGTTGTTTCTGTGGTATTTAATTCATCACGTATGT
This sequence comes from Zhengitettix transpicula, assembly GCA_037074705.1. Lineage (NCBI taxonomy): Eukaryota > Metazoa > Arthropoda > Insecta > Orthoptera > Tetrigidae > Zhengitettix > Zhengitettix transpicula. The sequence goes on from CM073591.1 coordinate 20,283,850, forward strand.
TTCGCCTTTAATTCAGCTACTTATTTATGAAATCTATTTTAAGGAATATAGAAAAGAAAATCTCATTCTAATATTAATTTTTTTTTCGTACTGTTTACTTCACGGCCACTTAACGATAACTGAGAAGGATTAAAAAAATATATTATCCTTTTAGAAACTTTAAGGTTACGTAACTAACACTGAAATTGACGTAAGAAACCTTTATTTTAATAAATATTGTGGGTCGTGAAATATATCTTCAGTCATAAAATATAATGGAGGGAGAAACTCACTGAACGTAACTGTACATTAAAGTAATACGTAAGTAAATTTTTATTCTAGAAAGTGTTTAGTGTAATCGTGTGAAAAGAAACGATTAAGCAACCCCTTCCCCCTTATTAAAATTACAATTAACGTTCGGTTAAATGTTTCTAATAGATCTTAGAGATTATCTTGCGAGAAAAAATAGTTATATATTTTTTTCTTTCCCGTAGACAATATTTTTATCGTCATTGGTACGTTTCCGGTTTTTTAAACACTTTGTCTGTGACCGTGATAAGTCGTAAAACTTTTACGGTTTATAAATCTACGAGAAAAACAGTCTGAGAATAATAGTTTTAATGTCGAGAACAGTCGTTATGAATTTATGTGGATAATGTTGCCTATTGTGATAACTGTAACGAATTATATGCGGCAGGAATTAATTTATCACACTCATATGGCTTACTACTGTCAATGATATTGATTCCAATTAACACAATTAACTGAAAAATATAAGAATATAGAAAAACTATAAATAAACGGTCAGAAAAATTCTTTATTACCGAAATAATCAAATATATCGACCTTTCGTCCTTGTTTTAGGTCACTACAAGTTTAGTCTACGATTAAAAAAAATAACAGCAGTGCATAACCTTTTTTAAAAGAATAATTACGTTCATTTTACTTCCAATCTCTTAAATAAATCATTCAGAAATTTTTGAGTATTAAATTTTTTGTTCATAAACAATTTTAGACAGTTTATTATTAATACTATAAATATCAGATATTTTTTCATCATAATGATAACAGGAAAGATAACGAAATACAGACAAAATCGGTGATAATGTCAATACCACGTATAAGAACGTTAATTTTAATTTTAAGGGACTTAGTTTCACGAAACACTCCAAAACGTTTCACTTAACCACTTTCTAGCTTTTGAGTTTCCTCAACTGACGAGTGCAGTTGTTGCCGCTCGAGGCTCTTCTTAACACCTGAAGAAAGGAACCAGGCTTCCAGAAACTTTGTGTGGTATTTATGATATCATTTATTTTGGTCTGTATTTGGCTATCTTTCTTCTTATTATAAAGAGCGTAAGTTTTCCCGACGTATATTCTGCATAAAGAGTTCTCGGGTATCCGGTCGGGTAACGTGATTTGAGCACAACGTTTCCATGGCTGACAGCGCCATCTTTGCTCGGTTAAACTGTTGTCGAGATTCGGGAAGTGTGTGTTATTTCTTCTTATTGTTATTAATTTTTCAATCAGGTGTAAATTAGACTTATTTTTTCATCATAGGATAGTAAAATATTTGACTATTGTGCGTCGTATAGTAAATTCAGCAAGTGTCGTTATCAATATTAACATATTGAAAATCACATACTAGTTACCATGCATGGGGGTGGGAAAAAAACGAGATAATTTAAGACCTACGAAGGAAAGCATTTTCACACTACAGAAGGCAATCAGTCGTTAGTTTATAAATATAAAAAAAGTAGTTCTTAATATATGATTGCGTCCGATCTAACAAACCCAGGTCAGTTTATTTGTAAAGGAAACCCTATAAAATGTCCGATATGTTTAACCTTTTTTTCCTACACCGAGCCTTAAAAGAGAATTGACTGTAAAAAGCCAGTTTAATCAAGAGAGAAAAAAAAATGCTGAGAGAGGAAATATTTTAAATATTCTGGATCAGATAATCGTTAAGTTAATATAAAAAAAAATATTTTTTGAGATTATTATACGACTATGATGGAAATTATGCGTTAACCCTAACCACGGGGGAAAAAATTACTTAATTCTCAGAGGTCGTGAAGAAATAACGTTTCACTATTTAAATGACTCAATTAACGTTGTATTAGTATATATTATATATTGTAATACTCAACTAATTTATTCGTCTAATTTAGTTTACCACACATTGTGGTAGCCATTTATGTAATAATCAACTGATAGGCTTTAATTAATTTAAAGGAAATAATTAATAAAATTATAGACGATTTAAGAGCAGAAATTAATATAAAATTAGTAGATTTGGGTAGGAAAAGAGCAGACTTAAGAGCAAATACAAGTTAAAATATTTCAGACTTAGGAACAAAAATGGATAAGATTATAGCAGAATTAAAGACAGATTTAAGAGAATGGAGAAATTAAAATTATGAGTGCTGTGATAAAACTATTGGGAAAAAAATAAATTAAACCCTAAATGTTGATTATTACAATATATATATATATATATATATATATATATATATATATATATATATATTAATATATATATATATATATATATATATATATATATGGAGAAAGATAATTTATTTTAAGGATATATAGACCTATATAGGTACGATATCGAACGTAGGTGGCCGTAAACCAATTATAAATTATTTTTAATTACAACACCTGATTTAATCATGAGTTGACGCAAGTAGTAACAGGATAATACAATTGAATTCAGTCCTCCATAGACAGAATATAGATTAAAAAGTCGAAAGGTTTCCTCAGACACTGAGTAAACCGTAAGGTGTGCCAAATACTTACAAGTCTATTAGATAGAAAATTTTAAACGATTTATGAAATGTCAGAAGTCCGAAAATATGCTATAAAATTTTCCTTGTATCCTCTCTGTAATTGGGTAAAATTTATTAATTCAGTTCTCAAATGAAAAACACGAAATGAAAATAGACATCAATTGTAAATATATAATAATTTAAAATTCAAAATTAGTCTCTGTTATCCTTTAAAACATTAATCAATGACAAGGTAATTATTTTTAAATACGTATAGAAAATTATTTATTGAATTTCAGTACTGTAAAAAATTACTAATACAAGGTAAAAGGTACCAGTGTGGGAGCAAAGAACTTAGGATATCGTAGATTAATCACCGTCAGAGAGATAAATCAGAAAGGTGTGTGTGTGTGTGGAAAATTATTTGGAACCATTTTAAAGGTTCGTGGAACCGTTGTTAAAAAACACTGATATGTTTCGAATTTTCCAAGAGAGCAGGCAGTGTTTCTAAATGTCCTATATGGCTGTGTTCCTTTTACAGTGCGTCCGCGAAAGTCGCCGTGCACTGGACTACGGCTTGTAGATCCGTCTCATTTTTTTTCCCCCTTCTCACAGAATAATTCTTCAATATTAAACTGTTTGGGTCAGTTGATGGAAGCTATTTAATTAAAATTAACCGGTTTCAGACTTGTATTTCCACATTTCACACAGCAACTTTCTGAACACCCTGTGTATAAATACCTCCCCCGTGCCGTTACTCGAGCTTTAATAAATTAAATGTCACGGAAATGACGTTGGTGATATTTTTTTTTATTTTTGAAGCTCATAAAGCATTTAACTGTGTTGTTATTGGCAGATCCTTACGGACTAGATATCCAATATTTTGAACCAAAAATAAAATAATTTAATTGGTGCTACGTAGAAAATATTTTTAATTTACTTTTAAAAAATACATGTAGATCTGAATTTTTCTCACCCGCACTTCTCGATGAATTTTTGCTTGATAGAAAAACAAAACACTGCGCTACTTTGATGACGCCACCAGCTGACTGTTGTTTGGATCGAGGGGAAACACATTCAAAATTTTAGTTAGTGACACGTAAATATCCCAGATTTTTAGAGGCTTTTTGGATGTTTTTTTAGGGTAACAGGCTACATAAGGGCAATCCACATGGTGGCAACTTCCCTTTATTAGCACAGGAAGGGATCTGAAAGAGGGGATGCGGAAGGGTAGAGGAAGGTAGCCAAGGGTTAACTACGGCCCCCGGGCTATAGTTTAAGGATCCTACCCGGCATTCGTCTAAAAGTAATGCAGGAAAAACCCTAGAAAAACCTGCATAATTTTTGGATGTTTTTTTTAGGGTAACAGGCTACATGAGGGTAACTCCTCTTTAGTAGCATAGGAAGGGATTTGAAATGGGGTATGAGGAAGGGTAGAGGAAGGCAGCCAAGGGTTAACTAGGGCCCCCGGGCTATAGTTTAAGGATCCTACCCGGCATTCGTCTAAAAGTAATGCAGGGAAAACCCTAGAAAAACCTGCATATTTTTTTATGTTTTTTTTGGGTGTAGACACCCTACATGAGGGTAATCCACATAGTGGCAACTCCCCTTTAATAGAATAGGAAGGGATTTGTAAGGGAGGATGCGGAAGGGTGGAGGAAGGTAGCCAAAGGTTAACTAGGGCCCCCGGGCTATAGTTTAAGGATCCTACCCGGCATTCGCACTAAAAGTAATGCAGGACAAACCCTATAAAATCCTGCATCAGGTAGGTCGGGCATTCGGTACTTGTCCCACGCCCTTCCGATAGCGGGAGAAGAGTTTTCTGTGAGGACGCAGCATTCCCTTCTCCGTACTTCGACCGGTTTAGGAGGGCAGCTGGCCGACTGTTCCAATAGGAACAGCGAACGCTGACATAAATAAAAATAATACTGTAAAAAAACCTTCGAGGTTTATTAAATCCGTGTTAAATGTATTTTTAACCTGGTTTGAAACGCCAGGAAGTTTTATAAGAAGCGGGAAAGGTTGAATTGATCCGGAAAAATAAATTGTAAATATGTTACAGATGAAAAGTAGAGTAAGCTAGTTCGTAAATCTCGTAACGGTGTATGTGATAGATATTTATATCGTGCTATATATCCGACAGGATCAGAAAATCATGCGTATTAATCTTACGAATATATTTTACAGTTTCCCCCCCACCCCCCATGATTTGATCTATTCTGTGGCTTTTTAGCGCTTACTAATATAATATACCAAAACGTAATAATAATATTGTCTTGTAGGGGAAACCCCCACCCCCCCATAATTTAGCCACTGGTACGTTGTTCTTCCCTCACTCGAATATTCCTTAAACTCCAGAAGACATAAACTTTTATGTAACTGTTAAACTGGCAGTATATGGAAGCTATTGAAAAGTATGGATGGAAGACATTAATCGATTTTATGATACAGTTAACAGGAATATCCTTATACTTACCCCCCTCAGTACGTAATGAATTAGGTCCTTTATAGAAGGAGTCTCCCCCTCACCCCCACCCACCCACACCCGTAAAACATTAAAGCATCCATCTTTAACAGTCCTTTGCAGCGACTATTGGTGTGTACGAGGAGTTAAGTGATTCAGATGTCATTAATAATTAGGGTATTGGAGGAACGGGAATATTTATTTGCTTGCCAGTTACGTAAAAAGGAGGGAAAGAAAGGTTGATTTTTTTCTCACCAGACATGCTCCGTGATCCATCGAGCTTTTACGATTCAGTTTCTAATGAAAAAAAATCATATAGAATTTTATTTCTGCATTGAGACGTGAAATAAATCATCATCATTCTTATTTTTTCTCTGTTACGTGAATTAAGATACAGGTGACGGACATATAAAGAAGTAAAAATGTCTTCGAAAGGTTGAAGGACTAGATGATTTAAAATTATCAAATAAAAGAACGATATTACACGTGTTATAGATAAAGAAAAATTCCGATTAGACAGTGAACACTTACATAGTTTCTCAGCATCAGATTTTACTGGGATTTATACTGATTAATTATTTTCATTTTAAATAGAACAAACATAATTTGACCGCCGCGTAAAAAAAACCCAACCCCCTTAGCGGAGTCAAGGCGAGAAACAGAAAAATAGCTCATTTCCCCCCCCCCACCGAATGAGTCGTTCTATTATTTCCATGGTAAAAAATAAACTAATTAATAATTAATTATCGGAAATTATTTTTCAGACTAATTTAATATGGGAAACAGTGACACAGAATTTTTTTTAAAAAAAGATTAAAAATAGTTCTGGTATTTTTTACACTAATTTTCGTCTTTCTCTAACAGATTTCTGAATGTAGAAACGCTAATTAAAAGCAAAGATATGAAGAAAATAAGTTAAAGAAAGATTTCACGTAATTTTCAGAGATTTTCAGTGTCAAGAAACATTATTTTAATGTTTTTCAGTGATATAGTAGTTCTAACATAATCCGTGTAAATTAATAATATTTCCCTGTCTGTTGTAGGGGTCGTTTTTTAATTAAAAAATTGGAATTAAATTTATATCATCGTTTAGTAATCGAATTGTGTTCGCTGGCTGTAAATTTGAAATTAGTTTTACGTTTTTTTTAATGGCATCGAAATCAGTGAACTTCTAGTTGGGCCCATATAAGAATTAAAAAGAATTAGTTGTGATGTAAAAATCAGGTTCGTTTTTTTTGTCGTTGGGAAAAGTAACCAGAAAGACACTGAGAGGAATTCATGTAATTATTATTATTATTTTAAAAAGACACTTATTCACCTCGTTCACGTTCGTTATTATGAGTATGTGAAGACTCTGGCCAATTTCGTTTGTTAGAAGCGAAGATCGGCTCTTCAAGCAGTAGAATTCGTCTTAATGATAAAACAGCAAATAACTATCATTTAAATAAAAGTATTTTTTTATTAATGAATTATTAAATAGTATCATGTTTCAGCCTCGTGTAGACCTTCTCTTCTTCAGGGCAAACGTAGCATAGTGAAAATAAAGACGAAGTTATAAACAAAACGAAGAGAATTTCTAAATTAAGCGAGACAGTATTAAGATATAGAAAGAAGACAAACAGTGAAAAAAATACTTAAAAAAATATACGATTCATAAAATCATGGGGGTTGTACACAGCACTTAATAATTAATGAAAGACATTTTCAATTATATTTTAATTGCTTTTTTATCATTTAATTTTCTGTCGTAAATTTTACATACTTAGAATCATTTTATTTATACTTAAATATTTTTATATATATATATTTATAGAACCATGCCGCCTAACTAATATATAACGGAATTTCAAGGGTTGCAGTTAAAAATATCGATATCCATTAATTTTGCTTCTTTCGATATATCGATATATATATATCGATAATTTAAAACTTAACTTTCTACACAACAAGTTTCTTGAGCTTCGCTTTAATAGATTATTATATTATTTTAATTTCTCTGTAGTATTAATATTTTATACTGTCACAAATATTTCCACTAAGCCTAAAATTAATTATAAGCTTGTAGGGGGTTGTATTAATAACATAAAGAAGCAGATAATCGGTGTGGCACTTATTTTGTCATTTAATTATTTATCAAATTTCGAATTATACTTCCTAAAATTTTGTATACGTCGACAAATAATTCCTTAAAAATGCTCTGTTTCACCCCTAAAAATTACACAGGAATAAACAAAAAAGCGAAGGCAAGTTGCCGAAAATGAATTCTGATTTTTTAAAATCTGACCTGGTCGATTATTCGTATTTAAACGTATAAAGAATAATTATAGTCTGTCAGGAAAGCTCCTAGATCATTTAAGGGAAGAAGTTTGAAAAACTAGACGTTAATTAGAATGAATTCTGTATGTTATTTCCTTGTTTGAACAACTGTAAGTGCAGCGGTTATTAATTATAGACGTAAAATTGACTGGACTGCGTTTTCAACCCCCCCCCCACATCATTCTCACCCTCACCCCCGCCCTCTTCTACATTTCCGGGAGAGTTTGACTACAAATTATTCACGTCGGTGTTTTATCGACTCCATACAGTTGTTCGATTTCGTTTGCGGGCTCCGAGGCTTTTCGGTTTGTGTTTTACTCACTTGTTCTGTGAATGCTAATACGTGGTAATTTATATGGAACCTGACACGATGCTCGCAGCCAGAGTGAAATGAAGTGCAAGGCACGTAGCACGTCATAGGCCGCCTCCCCCCCACACGTTACGTGTTATACGTGTTCAGAACCGCACGTCGATAACGCCTCCCACTTCCCCAAGCTTACCACCAAGGGTGGTTTTGGGAGACAGTCGTGTTAGATTTTTTTTTCTTTATAGAAATCATTTCACCATATCAGGAATATCTGCGGTCATTATAACTTCTTTAATTTTAGGGTTCCCGAAGGAAGAGGAAGGCAACTTACGGATCATAAATTAGAAGAACGATGTTTAAAAAAGTGTTTATTTACTACAACACCTATATTAAATATTTGTATTACGAATGATAATCATTTCTCAGATTTCAAATTGATATTAGAGCCAAAAAATCGAGGATAATTCAACAATTACTGGCAATAAAGGTAATTTACTACTGATAGAACTCAAAATATTCCTCTCTTGTCTTTAATATTGGTTACGACAGTTTTTATGTATACTGTAATGGCTTAATGACAAGTGGCGCCCAACGTGGGGTGGTCACCTCGTGTACCATACGTCTTTGACGAAATTATTAAAAAAATTCAGTCTGTCTGATTTAAAATAAATTCGGTGGGATTAATTTCAACGTTCCAGTTTCAACACACGCACTGTCAGCTGTTCACTTCTGACGCCACATTGTTCACAGACTCGCTTTAAGTGAATAATTTTACAAATATATATCATTACACGTACAAAATTACTATCACAAAAAGAAATCACTTCAAGTCCAACGACAGTGTTATAAACAATGAAAATGGCCGCCCGCAGGTGGAAGACCGTTTTTCTGTATGTTGTAATGGTTACCCTTGGCTACCTTCCTCCAATCTTCCGCATCCCCCCTTTCAAATCCCTTTCCTATGCTACAAGAGGGGAGTTGCCACTATGTGGATTACCCTATACCCAAAAAATAACAAGTGGCGCGGTCAAGGAAGCCTGCGAGGGGATTCTCTCGCAGGTGAACCTTCCCGGAGAGCTCTGGCGGAGTCTACATTTGGGGATTCCTTCACATCTCTCTGGTTTTTTGAACTAAGGTTCCCACATGCCGAGGCACCTCGGCCTGTTTTGAGAGGTGTATGTTCCGGGGTCGCAGACCTTGGGCATACGATAAGAGTTGTCCGCTATTCCTATTGGAATAGTCGGCCAGCTGCCTCCTAAATTGGTCAAGGCACGGCGAGGGGAAAGCTGCGACCCCACAGCTAACCCCTCTCCCGCCATCGGAAGGGCGTGGGACAAGTACCAAATGCCCGACTTACCTGATGCAGGTTTTTATAGAGTTTGTCCTGCATTTCTTTTAGGCGAATGCCGGGTAGGATCCTTAAACCATAGTCCGGGGGCCCTAGTTACCCTTGGCTACCTTCCACCAACTTTCCCCATCCCCCCTTTCAAATCCCTTTCCTATTCTGTAAGACCCGGAGTTGCCACTATGTGGATTACCCTATACATAGCCTGTCTACACCCAAAAAAAAATAAGTGGCGCCTAACGTGGGGGGAGCGGCCTCATGTAACATACGTCCTTGGTAGCAGGAAAACGAGAAACGAAAATTTAGCCAAATGATTAGGAACAAAATCCTGTGGTTTTCAGCAGCTTTTAAAACCCTAAATATTGGTCTCCTGAATTTAATGACGGCCTATATCGTCACTTTTTTTATATTTAGTAGCCAAAATTCGATTTTTTGTGTAATATTGTGGGTCTATTTACCTAATTATGTAATATCTGCCCTATAATTTAGTCTGAAACACAACTGGTCGGCTGTAAATATGGAGCTATTTAACCCCCCTTGAAAAGCATATTTACATAACGTAAAGCGCTAAATGTCTCAACTACAGTTGACGACGTTGACGGTGGAAAGAAACCTCGAGATCCACAAGTAGAGAAAACTACCCCTGCCACTGCAAATGAAGACGTATTTTTCGTCTAATGAGAAGTCTACACGTAAGATTCACAGCCCGAAAAACTGGATGATGGTCGATTAAATAAACACTAAGGGTGAGGAATCGTACAGGAAAAAATTATTCGTTACAGAGGAAGTTACCTGGAGAGGTTTAAAGGTTTGATTAAAACGAGTCGTTTAAAATGTTTATGCCTAATTACGTCTTCTGGAACGTTTCCAAATGATCAATTAGCCCCCCCGTTACAAGCAACAGGCTTATTTAGCAATTACGTCATTGTATGTGAGATCACGACAAGTACAGTGCGATTCTATTTTGTTCTCGGTCGCTTACGTCATCATGTAGGTTTTTTTTGATTGCTGATAAAACGTCTGTAATGGCGCCTAAATATAAAGCAGATTAAAAGGACACGTAGGAGAAAGAAAGAGAGAGATGTTTTTTTTACAGTGTGTATAAGTTAAGTAGGAAGCTTAATGTGCGGAAACGGAGACTATAATTACTGGTTTTTCTCAGCTCGTGCCAAATGTAAAGCGTTTCTCCCCCGCAGCAGCAGCAGCAGCAGCTTCTGGAACACTGACCGCGTTGATGAGACCGAAACGTAAATGACGTGTGTCGTTATAACTTTAATTACCGGATCTATCAAAGTTTTAAATCTACTTTCACCTTTCCATTGTAAAGGGGGGTTAAAATGGTGGGGCGGGGCGCATTGGAACAGCTGACTCGTGACACGTTTCACAATTTACAGGGATGTGATAAGAAACACCCCCAAGGTAGAATCTTTATGGAGAGCGACGACACTGTGCGTTTTGAAATGTTAAGGGAGAGTAGTTAATTATCAACCCCTCACACCCCCTCGACCCTCTGTACTGTTCCATTACAGATCTTTCAAAAAATGCGGCAATTGTATTAGGTTTATCTTTGTCTCTCTCAAGACATAGTCTATTTATTACTTAGCTTATTTGAGGATTACATTGTCTTGTAGTAGATAGTTAAGGAGAATGAAGTGAAAAAAGGAAAAAAAGTAAATAAAAACAGAAATAAAAAGGAATAATAAAGAGACGACGTGAAAAATTGTTAGGAAGTTCAGAGAAAGATGTAGCAACTTCAAAGTTTCGAACAGTACGGGAAAATACTCTGTTCCTTATCAGAACAACACTCAGAATCGTAACTTGAGAGTCCTCATTCTTATCACGGGGATAGAGCCTGGTCCTGTATATATAGTTTCTTGAACACTGCCTCTCTCTTTCTGTTTTTCTTCTGGAACAGTTGGCCAGCTGCCTCCTAAAATGGGTCCCCCCCCAGCAACTAACACTCCCGCCATCTTAAGGGCGTGGGACAAGTTCCCAATGCCCGATTTACCCGATGTAGGTTTTTCTATGGTTTTTCCTGCATGACGTTTAGGCGATTTGCAGGGTATGATCCTTAAACCATATCCCCAGGGCCCTAGCTAACCCTTGGCTACCTTCCTCTACCCTTCCGCATCCCCCGTTAAAAAATACCTTCCTATGCTATTAAAGGGGATTTGCCAGCACGTGGAGTACCCTCATGTAGCCTGTTTACCTAAAATAACGGTTGTAGGTGATTTGAAAAATTATAGGGGCTATAGTTTAAGTATCTTACTCGGCATTCGCCTTAAAGTGATGCAGGACAAATCCTACAAAACCTGCATGAGTTAGGTCGGGCATTGAGTACTTGTACCACGCCCTTCTGATGGCTTGGGGTTTGCTGTGGGGACGCAGCATTCCCTTCTCCAAGCCTCCGTCAGTTTGGAGGCATCTGGACGACTGTTCGAATGGGAACAGTAAACAACTCTTACCGTATGCCTAAGATCTGCGACACTTCTCAAAAACAGGTCAAGGTGCCTCGGCTTGTGGGGAACCTACATCCCACAACCTCCATCCACGTAAAGTATTAAGAAGTCTTAAAGGAAAAAGACCTGCGGATTTAACCAACTAAGGACAAATTAAAATTATCAACGTTTACCATAACGATAACTAAACGCATATCGCTGTATAAAACCATTACATACTTTTTTTCCAAATGTGAATATATTTCTGTTAATTAGTTAACCGGTAATTATTTTTTAAAATGGTCTTGTCCCAACTATTTCAAAAACATTAATAACTTGATATCCCGAAAAAGCATTTTTTTAAACATGAGAACGTTCCGGAAAAAATTCCAATACCAATCCAAAACCATTATTAAAAGTTAATTATCTCATTCATAATTTACGAACAAAAGGCGTTAAGTGTTTTTCATTGTCTGTACCGAGTTTTCACACACACACACGACGGTCGTTGCTTACGTCACACAAAGCAACTAAACTATTTTCGGAAAAGTTCACTCGAGACAGTTTTCAGAGCTGTTGTGGTGGAACGGAATTTTTTTTCCCCGTCCCGTCCCGTCTGTGTGTCTGCGTGTGTGTGTGTGTGTTTTACGCACTAAAACCTAAAATACTGAGCTAGTTGAACATGGTTGTCAACTTGAGTAAAATATACTCTCGGTCTATTTGTACAGCGAAAATTAACCGTTATGTTTTTTTCTTAATTACGTCTCCCTGGTTTAGAAGTATTTAAATAATTATTACTGTAGGAAAACGTATAGTATCCTTTATTTCAGACGATTTAAAAAAATTAATAGCATGTCCACTGAACCTAGATAAAAGGCGCATACAGTCGACTATCGATATCTATATTCATATGACTGATCCTAATAATTTTTCTGAACGTTCAAGGTTTCGATCATCTCATTTTCTTTCTCTATTCGTTGTATAAAATGGAGTATTTGATAACGCCTTACAATAATTCTTCGCTGGTACTCCACCGTAAATACAGTAACATATTTAAATCTTATAAAAAGGGTAGCTGACCGTCACGAATAACTGAAATATTAGGGGGAAAAACATATATATATATATATATTAATGGATGGTAAACCGGGGCAGATAACCTTTATATGTGATTCGTACATCTTTCAGAAGCCTCCCATGAAGAAGTCCCCCAACGTTGACAAAACGCTTGAGACTTTTCCTCAAGGCTGAAAGCATTCGTGACCCACGTTGTGCAAGACAACCTCCTTGTTTGCCCTGATTGTTTGTGTCTTTAATGCATGCTTTATCTCACGGGGATTTCTCTGAGAGAATTTTTTACGACGAAAAAGGAAATTACCAAATTTAATAGTCACAAAATAAGAAGAGTCAAAGTGCAGCGCGGAGGGCGGGGGGGGGGGGGTTCGTAGATGAGAAGGCGTTGTAAGGTGACAGATTACGACGATCGTGACGCCTTTATAAATCACAATGAGGTTGTTTTTTGCCAGTAATTTAATTAAGGGCGCTTAACATAAATATTCATTTCCAGAAAGAAATATATCTTTAAATTAAGTACACGTGAAAGGCCAAAAATGCTGAAACTCTAATAAATTAGTATATAATAAATTGGAGAGGATTATTCACAGATTTGTCGTTGCTTTCTTAATATCATTCAAGGAAATTGATAACTCATACTGGATTAGGTAAAAAAAAATTAATTCTCATGATGGAATAAAGTCAACTTAAGAGACATTTTTAAAAGCACGTGGTTCAGATTCTCCGACGCTTTGTCCTCAGCTTTTTTTGAAAATTTCTGGAGGTAAATTTTGCGAATATATATATATATATACATATATATATATATATTTTGTAATAATCAATAAGTAGTCGTTGATTAATTTAAAGGAATTAATAAAGTGTGGTTATTTAAATGAAAAAGATAAAAAATTAACAAACAAAAATATTTATTTTGTTTTGTGGCTTTCACAGAATAAAAGATAATTACAAAAAAAAATTGAGATCTGTTCTTTCAGAGCCTTTACTGGGTTTGATAATGAACACACAAAAAAAAGATTTAAAATCTTATTAACAAAACAATATGTCGATAGAATGAAAGAAATTAAAAAGTAAAGAAATTAACTTTGATTGACAATTAAAAGAAGACGAAATCTGACTTTATCCTTTAATTTGCGTTTACAATATTATTCAAAATTATGTTACTTACGGACCGTCGGTATGGTACCAGAACAATTAATTTTACCTCATTCGGACACTTATACACACTTTAATTATTTAATATCAGGCCTTGGTTTTCACTGATTCTACACTTCACTTTAATATTTGGCAAGATTGTCTGTATTCCGTTGAATGCTCGGCTGCACAATAATTTACCAATGTTATCCTGACTTAATTTCTCCACGAAGATTTTGGAAAGTTCTTTCATGACGAAAAGTGCTCTTCCTTTCCAATATTTACGCTGCAATACTTCCGTGAATGTTTTACTTTGTATTAATTCACGACTTTAACTAGTTATAAATTGACGATATCTAGGCTCTGCTCAAGTTATATTACTTGTTCTGCTCCTCGTAATGTTTCTCCGCCAACTCACCATCGTAGTGCTTTCGAGTTTGAGCGCGCATCCGCCTATTTTGACTTTTCGACAAAGCAAGCGAGCATTCCAGTGTTGCTTTGTTCGATCAGACCGCTATAATGGATTTATCGAACAATTCAAATTTTATGTCCAAACAATTAATGACCTAATTAACTATTGCTACAATATATATATATATATATATATATATATATATATATATATATATATATCTCGCATTTAGCTTAGTTTTCCTTAACATTTGTTTTGGGTGGAGGGGAATTTTGGAAGACATAAACGTATAAAACTTTGCTCCCAAAATGTTAAGGATAATCGGGGGTGAAGTCGATAGAGAATCTGAACTCGACCATGAACTTTTAAAAATTCCACAATATATATATATATATATATGAAAATATAAGTGCTATGGATTTTTTAATCAGCAACAGGAATCAATTCGCATTACGCAAATTGTTAAAAAATAATAATTTCCCCTAGACGTTTTACTGGCTTAATAAATAATATTATTATTTTGCTTTTGTAATTATTATTCGGTTATTTTAAATATTTGGTAGCGTAGCTAATAAATTTTTTTTAAAGAAGTTTTATGAATATTCAATGGGGTGAAAACAAAATGGGAATTTTTTTTAAAAAAATAAATAATTTTGTTTCTAAAAATTAAATTTTTTCTACACGTTTGAGTCTTTAATAGTAATAATGTTAAATATCATTAAATAAATTTTTATTAAACACAACTGAAAAATTAAACAATTATAATAAATGTAGTTCACTTTGAATGAAGGATTAAGCTCGTTGTAATTTGATTTACATATCCTGAAGTTCTGCCATACCTTAAATTAAGTATTATATAAATATGGAAAATATATCAAATATTTAATTTAAAGTGCCTTTATTCATAATTCCACAATCATTAATAAATTTACATTGGCGATTATACAAATTATAATCTGACATCATTCAATTATAAAGAAAGAAAAAGCCGAATTTACACCTCTCAGAACAGGCAGAGGTTCCTCGGCTTGTGGAAACCTTAGTTCAAAAACGGAGAGGAAAAGGCATCCCGAAAAGTAGACCCTCCGTGTCTCTGCTACAAGGTTCTGCCTGCGAGAGAAATTCCTTGCAGATACTGCCTGCGAGAGAATAACCCTCGCATACAGATAAAATTTCAGGTTTCAATAAATTCCATTCGCAACCCCTTATCATTTATACAACTACAAGATTACTCAACATATAAATTATTAGTTTGTATTTATCGTCTGTTTTGAATTAATATAAACAATTGATGATATTATACCGACAATTTTTATTTTTGACGACGTTTCGATACCCTCTGGTACGCTCTTCAGGTATTTTAAAAAAAATTGATTAGATTTATTGAATAATTGTACAAAGTAAACAAAGGCAAACTAAAGTACACACTTAGCAAATTAACACTAGCACAATTAAACGATACACAAGACGGTATCGAAACGTCATCGTAATATATAAAAAAACTAAAAGAGTCTGTATGAATACGTCAATTTATTTTATTGAAATTAGTATTTTTATATAATTAAATAATTATTACTTTTTTTCAAATGGATTTTTAAAGACGATCTGTAATAATTTTTCTGTCCTCGGTGATTCTGTAGCGTTACTTTAAAATGAATGAAGCGTTAATTTTTTTTTATATTATTTACCGGTCGAACCGAGCTGCAATTATATCCCTGAAAGGTGAGCATGTTATGTACACGAAACACACAAATGTCGTCAAACACGCAACGGCAGGTCCTGTTTGGCCAATGTAATTGAAGTTAGTCACACGGTGCTGAAGTTTCCATAACCTATCTTCCCGGCCGCAAACTCTAATGAGAGAAGTTACCGGCGCTCCTCCTCGGTAACTGAATGGCGCTCTGCAGCGTTAAAATACACATTTTCTAACCTTATAAACACGACGGAAAGTTGCTCGCTCCCTTCCACCCTCCTCCCCCTCCCCCACGACCCCTCCTATTCAGCTGAGCCCTTGAATTTATTTTATACCTTATATAAATAAATACTCTGGTCTCTACCAACCTAATAAAATTTAAATACTGCTAAAAATACATATTTACGTGTTGAGGAAGTGTCAAATATATATATATATATATATATATATATATACTACATAACCTTGCTCCTTTTCCAGGTA
Organism: Zhengitettix transpicula; assembly: GCA_037074705.1. Lineage (NCBI taxonomy): Eukaryota > Metazoa > Arthropoda > Insecta > Orthoptera > Tetrigidae > Zhengitettix > Zhengitettix transpicula. The sequence continues at coordinate 20,300,268 of CM073591.1, forward strand.
CACATCTACAAGGAAAAAAAACGATAAAATCTTATTTCTTATAATTTCTTTAACCTAAAATAGTCCTGATTTTTCATTTAAATATATTAAATTATTTTACTACAATATAAACAAAGGATTAAAATAAATTATGAATATAGAATTAAATTACAGCAACGTGTAAGGAAAACCAGGAGAATGCCCCAGCATCCACAATAAGTATAAATTAACCAATGTAAATAAATATGAAATTAAATATATATATATATATATACACTATATATATATACACTATATATATACTATATATATATATATATATACACACTACGCCAGTGGTTTTACGATAAAATGAAAGAAATCAGTTGTTAAATTAATTAATTTGTTAGTCTTTCAATAATAATGCAATATGTCTTATTAAATATAATAGTGTAAAATATAAATGAATAATAAAGGCAGCCAATTCAGATAAGAAGGGTAATATAAATACCACATAATGTTTCTGGGATCCTTGTTCCTTCCGTCAGGTGTTAAGTAGCGCCTAGAGCGACAAAACTGTTATAAAGCTCAAACGTTTTTGACAGTTGTGTCGCTCTATGCTCTTCTTAGCACTTGAAAAAAGGGACAAGGAGTCTGGAAACGTTGTGTCAATTATTTTGTCTGAATTCTCTGTCTTTCTTATTAACTAATTATCTTTATTCCAAACGCGTAATATTTATTGAAATACAGACAAAAGAAGTGATCTTATAAATACCACACAACGTTTCTGGGATTCTAGTACCTTTCCTCAGGTGCGTTGAAGAGCCTAGAGCGACACAACTGCACTGAAGTCAGTTGACAACACTCAAAAGCGACCGACAATGGGAGAGCCGAAGGGTTGGCGTAACAATAAGGGAGCAACAACAATGGGAAAACGTTCAGCGTGATAATAAGGGACCGTAGGAATAGTGTCTGTACGTTAATAGCTGTGATGTTTGATTTAATGTGAAGCATCTCTGGAATTGTATAAAATAAAAATATAAGTCAATATAAAGAATGTATTGATCGTAAAATATGATAGAAGATAAATAATAATATTAAAATTAAGAACTCATCTGTCGTATAATAACAAAGAAATAAATATAAAACTGGCATGTGATTGATTTCAAATCTCGGTTCTCCTCACGTTATTTTTCTGTCGCGCGGGGCCTCCACCCCGACCCCTAATGGTTCTCCCCTCCCATGCCGTAATGAGTTTAAATTAAACGTAAAAATCATCTGGAGAGACACTGTCAATGTCATTGACCCGCATAAATATTTATCCGACGCTAACATCGGTCGTTTGAGGATTTTTGAAAATTTTCACCAGCGCTCCTGGGGGTGGTAGACGTGTCTTACCCCCACAGTGTATGTTTCCGGAGCGAAAAGAACACGTGTTAGAGTTTTTTGTTGAAATTGTAACAACACGTTTAGATTTTTATGAGGATCATAGAAACATACAAACCCGCATTAATCAATTATATTTATAAGAATACAGTAATATTATTTTCTGTTGTATTAAATACTTTTGGAACGTGGAAATTTAAATTAATTGGCATTTCAAGTCGACAAAATTTATTTTAAAAAATTTTCAAAACATTATGAAGAAATTTTTATCACAGAAATTATCCTTTTCAGTTTTTTAATATTTTCATAAGGGGATGAAACGTAGCTTATTTCAGTATTTATATTTATTTCAATGTCGTTGTAGACATCAGTGTATGAGTAAAATAACTAAATATCACATCATAATAAATAACCAACATAAATAATTGTAATGTCGATATATCGATTAAATTTGCTCGATAGTGTCTGACGTTAAAACGATAGTAAAATCAGGCACTCAGTTATGTAGTGAATTATTTGGTACTTTATGAACATGAAACACAATTTTATCATATTTTTTTTAAATATAAAGGCATGAAAGAAATTTCTTGAGCTTATTAATATATATATATATATATATATATATATATATATATATATGTGTGTGTGTGTGTGTGTGTGTAGCCAGTGAACGTATGAATATGGCCGACTGAAGGACCCAATTACCAAAAATTAATTTTCTTATATCCCAGTGACCATCACAAGGTTATTTAATTTGAATTCCATTAACAAACAGTCAGATCAAGCTAATTAATTACAGGGGGAACTTGACCGTTTGTGTCAATTATCTGATAATTTTGACTTTGATGACGGTGGTGACATTGTAATATATGGAGTGGTCACGACAGCAGCAAAAAAAAAATACAACGTTTGATGATATGAAAGCGAATGTACGATATCATCAAACACACACAACAGTAGAAATTATTTATATATAAAAATTGTAAATAGCAATATTACTGATTATTAATTTATTGTACTCCAATACAGTTCACGGTTTACCACCACAGAGGGGTTGGGTATCAAACCTCGTGTCCGTATAAATACTCATAACATTAATTTCAGGGGGGGACGGTAAGCGCTGTACTAGCGAAAAAAAAGTGTCTTAGTGTCTTAACTACAGAAACAAATATTTTTTTTTACAAAATAGAAAAATCATTAAAGGAAAAATTTGTAAATCTAAACTTCTTTTAATTAACTCGCGTTTATTACCTCATTTTTTTACAATATCGTCTCGTTGGATAATTTTACTTCGTAATCAGTGAAGTAAAAAAAATGCTGAAATGTTCTTATAATTATGTTCGATATTATATATTAATTAATTAGTTAACATTGCTGTAAAGCGAATGCCTCAATGACATTGGAAAACGCTTCTCATTGGTTCCTTAGGCCCGTTGGGATGACGTCACACAATGACGTCACGCCTGCTGATTCCTAATTAAGTATCATAGCCGCAAGAAAGTTATATTACGATTTTTCTTTCTGTTAATTATCAATAATTGGTGATATTTTAAATGTTTCCGTTTACACATTTCCAATACCCGCCTTTAAAATCTTTCTAGATATTTAAATTACTTCAATTTGAAATTTTATTTCAATATAATACGTGAATAAGTAGAAATATGTATGTTTTTAATTGTTGATTTTAAATAATGTATAGAACAAAGTAATTACCATAGTATCATAACTTACTTGAAAAATGTTGAAAGTATTAATATTTTTAATTATATAAAAAGGTCGTTAATTTATTTAAAAATTTATTCCTCGAAAGACGAATTACGTTACCCCATTATATACACACTATAAATAAATATAGAGATTAAATTAGAATAGTGCTTTCTACGCCATAATTAATCTCTTATTAAATTGTCAACATAATTTTTGAGAGGACCCCTTTGCAGTAGTTACACAAAAACCGAAACAATTCATCCTATGAACGGACTGTAATTAACTTGGGTGTTAATTAAGAATATTATTCTGCATCCTCAAAATAGTTTATTATATCGTAATGGAGGCTGAATTATTTGTCTGAAAAATTTTGAATTTCAGGAGATTATTAAACCGATAAACTGTCGCTGAATTAATTTATTTTAAATTTTTTATTGGGTTTTCTGTACGACGTATCGAGTCTATTTTTAAGATTAATTTATGAATTTATGGTTTCATAATTAGATCAAATTTTTTACGAAATATATTAAGCATATAAAATTCAGTATTTAAAAAATATAATCAGCAAGATTCCTTATTAAAATATTTTTTAAAATAAAAAATAAATTATTTCACTTCAATGGATTCAATATTTGTTTTTTTCCCATCTTCCGTGTGAGAAAGGTTCCACCTGTCTATATATATATATATATATATATATATGTATCTAATTATAAATGACAGGGAAGGATTCTCCCGCAGGTAACCTGCAAGGGATTTTCTCTCGCAGGCAGAACCTTTTAGTAGAGATACGAAGGGGCTACCTTTGGGTATGCCTTTTCCTCTCCGTTTTTGAACTCAGGTTCCTTCAAGCCGAGGCACCTCGGCCTGTTTTGAGAGGTGTATGTTCCGGGGTCGCAGACCTTGGGCAAACGGTAAGAGTTGTTCGCTATTCCCATTGGAATAGTCGGCCAGCTGCCTCCTAAACTGGTCGAGGCACGGAGAAGGGAATGCTGCGTCCCCACAGCAAACTCCTCTCCCGCTATCGGAAGAGCGTGGGACAAGTACCCAATGCCCGACCTACCTGATGCAGGTTTCTCTAGGGTTTTCCCTGCATTTATTTAGACTAATGCCGGGTAGGATCCTTAAAGTATAGCCCGGGGGCCCTAGTTAACCCCTGGCTACCTTCCTCTACCTTTCCGCATCCCCCCTTTCAAATCCCTTCCTATGCTATTAAAGGGGAAATGCGCAAAGTGGATTACTCTCATGTAGCCTGTTGCACTAAAAAAAAGAATAATAAAAAAAAAATGGCAGGATATCGGAGGTTAATGTTTTTAAAAAATATTAAATTTTTTTTTAGCGTGACTGTGAATTTTAATTGCCGACGACGGCTGTTTTTACGCACCGAAACGTCGCACTGGAACCGTGCATTACATTTCGTTTGTTAGGAAGTTCACGGAAATAACTGTTTGTGGCGGGGAAAAAGAATTCGTTGTCCAGGGTAAAAAGATATATATATATTATTTTATTGACGTCAAGATTCTGTTTCAGTTTACGAACGGAACGGAAATCCCGATCTCAAATATCACAGACCAGTGAAACAGGAAGAAGGAAAAAGAACTCCGAGAGAGAGAGAGAGGGAGAGAGAGAAAGAGAGAGTTCCTTTGACTAGAATGTGATTTAGAGGGATGTGTTTTTCGATACGTCTTCTTAACCGTAATTTTTTTTTTTGGAATAAAACACACGACGAGCTTCAGAGAAGAGGTTTTCGTCTCACGAGGAAAAACATTAGAACGGACGTTTGTTGTTGGCATGCAGGGGGGGTTCTGCTTCTGATCCGTAGCTACACGAATGCAAATCACCGCAGCGACGGTTTGTTTGGAGACTGGGAGCTTTTCGTACTAACAAACAAGGCGAACTAGCGAGCCAACGACCACGTGCGTGCCTGCGCGTAACGCACTTGCGTAACTCCCGTAAACACAGCGCCATTAAGGAAATTCCTCCGGCGAGCACGAAACACACACACACGCACACAGCAGATCTTTATAAATCTCTTCTCCTCTCTGATTGTCTTACTCGTGACGACAAGTAATTTATTCCAGTCGCCCTGCCTAACAGATTCACGCAATGTCTCTACAGCTTCATCTCGATGACGTCATCATCCTCGTTCCGATATAATTCCAACTCCACGACTTTCAATTTGAAATTTTGATTTGATTTGATTCGAATAGTCCTCGTATGAGGAAATAAGAACACGTCATTACATAAAATTACAATAATTAGCATCTAACATAAAAATACTAAAACTAGGTAAAACATAGGTAAAATTATATGAATAATAACAAAAATAATAATTGTTTAAGTATGCTAAGGGTATAACATAATATTTGCAGTTCTAATAAAAATATTTCAATACGCACTAGGTAAATAATTAACGCTTCGAGAATGAACTATTATAAAATATAGAATTTACACACGACACGAGAAAAAAACAAAAGCCTTGACACACCCGCACACACACTAGGAAGAGGCAGCACAAACGGCGGGACAAGTGACGTCACGATACAGAGGAAAAGAGGAATCTGCAAACTACAGGCCCTCGTGCGTGAAACAAAACAAGGAAAAAAGAGGAGAAAAGACCAACAGCAAGTTGTGAAATAAGTAGTTGTTATTAGCAACACATTCAACACTTGTGCAGGGTTTTGTTTAAAATACTAGGGAAACGATCAAGAAACTCCTGCGCTTAGTAAATCACCCGCGGCCTTGCAGTAGAATTTCTTTACACTGAATCCCTTTTTTTAGGGCAACAGGCTACATGAGGGTGATCCACAATGAGCAACTCCCCTTTAATAGCATAGGATGGGATTTGAAAGGGGGGATACGGAAGGGTAGAGGAAAGTAGCCAAGGGTTAACTAGGGCCCCCGGGCTATGGTTTGAGCATTCGCCTAAAAAAATGAAGGGGAAAACCCTAGAAAAACCTGCATCAGGTAGGTCGGGCATTGGGTACTTGTCCCACGCCCTTCCGATAGCGGGAGAGGAGTTTGCTGTGCGGACGCAGCATTCCCTTCTCCGTGCCTCGACCAGTTTAGGAGGCAGCTGGCCGACTATTCCAATGGGTATACCGGACAACTCTTACCGTATGCCAAAGGTCTGTGACCCCGGAACATACACCTCTCAAAACAGGCCGAGGTGCCTCGGCTTGTGGGAACATTAGTTCAAAAACGGAGAGGAAAAGGCATCCCAAAAAGTAACCCCTTAGTATCTCTCCTAAAATGTTCTGCCTGCGAGAGAACATCCCTCGCAGGTATTGCATGCGAGAGAATAGCCCTCGCAGACGCATTATTACACTGAATCCCAAACCTCTTGTAGTTATTATTGTTCTTTACCTCTGGAGGAAGACTATTACCCCTGGATGGTGAAGACTTCTCTGGTAGAGGAGCAAAGGTAATAGACCTGAGCGATTTCTAGTCTCGTAATCGAGAGACTCGCCATTCCTTTGAAAAAAAAAAGATTTAAGTTACCGCTAAACAAACATTAAAATTTCAGTGCATAAACTCGCTGGTCAGAGATAATAGTCCCAGAAATTACCCCACAATGCTCCTGGAACAGTTGCGCCAAATTTTCCATGCCATAACACATAAGGGAATGCAAATCAGCAATAAAGAATCTTGATCCCAAAAACACACATATCATCAGTCTGTGTGCTTAGGAAGGTTTCCGTTCTTGATTACTCGCCCCCCCTCCCTCCCCCCTCCCTCCCCCCACCCCTCCCTTTTTGGGGAACGTGACAGTTTAGCTTCCTTGCCAATCGTGAACGGACTTGCTCGCTGATATGCTGCCCCCCCCCACCCCCCATTTGCAATTCAATGTCGGCCTTTATCAGCATTACAAAATGGCTCGTTCCGCCGCCGCCGATGTAATGTAATTGTTTTGATTGCTATCTGCATTTTAAAAGAGCAGCAACAATTCAAAAGCGTGTGACAGTATCTGCATTACGATATCAATGCACACAGATATAAATATTTATTGAATATTTAGAGAGCTATGGTGAAAGCGGAGAACGGATACCGACGTGTTCTTCCCTCGCAGCGTAATCTAGTTATGACGTCAGAGACGAAACTTTACCCCCCTCATTTTCCCCTCGTAATTTGGGGATACTTGCCTGTCCAAACGAACCTTTTTTTTTACGGTTCCGGAATCTCAGTTAACTTTTATATCAATTTATTGATTATTCTGGAATTCCATTCTCTATGCCCTGCTCGTATTCTTAACCCCTTCATTATCCTGTTCTGAAACGTCTCAATGTCTCATCTATAACCTCTGGAACTATTACCTCTGTTCTCTAGTTTCCTCCTTTTCCTATCTAATCTGAGTGTTGACGCAAAGTAAGACAGATTTTATTAGAGGACATAACAAAAAAATTGATTGTTATAATTGCAGTTCAATGTTACATTGGATCGAAACTAATGGGGCACTTATCGGTTTTTGAAAGAACAGTAATCTAATTTTACATCCGAGGAACACACGATCCGATTCCTAAACACTGTCACAAATGTAATCAGAAATTTGACGTTTGAAACGTCACAGTGTTAGACAGAGGGGGGACATCATTACGGTAAAAATAATTATTTCCAGAGATGTTATTCAATAAAAAAAAATTAGTTCAAACTAGGCACTGAAAGTCTTGAATAATTATATGATATTGTATTATAAGTTCTTTGGTGCTTCTCTATACGAATTTCTTTGATTTTAGTCGTATAATTCACATATATAAATTTATCTAGAACGTAAGGCCGTAATAAATTTTATTAATTGATTAATACATTAAACATATGGGCATTATAAAAGAAAAAGACAGTTGGAACATTTTTGTTCAGTCAAAATCAGACTCTATTAAAAAATAGCTGTAATTTTTATTTTAAAGCTCGTAATTTTATTCTCCTTGCCGTGATTCTTAACCGTTTTGTTACACTCTTCAGAAACGTGTGAGTTCCTCATTTTCTCTATTTTCTTTATCCTTTGCTGACCTCGAAAAATGAGAATACCCTATTAACCTTTCTAGAGGTTTAATCAAGCCATTGTCAATAAATTTCCCGATCCACAGGTTAATTACTGAAGGTACATCACAGGTTCTTCCTCATTCCTATCTTTTCTAAACCTTTACAATGCTTCTTCCCCGTATGAAAGCGCAAGCTATATAAGTGAATAACAAAATAGGTAAAATAATTTTTATAAAGTCCATGAAAAATATTTGCAGAAGTCTGGAAAATATTAAACACAGAAAAAAAGTATTAAAAAACTAGTATTCGTGATTATTACGTAAATCAAAAGCAGCCTTACGGTTAAACCGGCCAGCCCGTTCGTTTTCAACAGATGCACCTCTGAGAGCGTTAAGCTGTTCCTATAACGAGATGTTTTCCTCTCAATGGAAAGAATATGTTTAAAAATTAGTAAAAAATTTCCTAAATCTTCACGAAAAAAATAATGTTTATGAAATAAATATTCATAGCGCTCATCTAATCAGCCACTGTTGCTCTTATTAAATTTATTATACCGATCCATGGATTTTAACATGAAAAATAAATGTATTAAATTTGGATTTTATTTATAATTATTGCTCATTTTGCTACAGTCAGTGTTTTCAAATTAAAAATATTTTTTCTTTTTGTAACAGGCTACATGAGGGTAATCCACATGGTGGCTACTCCCCTTTAACAGCATAGGAAGGGATTTGAAAGGGGGGATGCGGAAAGGTAGAGGAAGGTAGCCAAGGGTTAACTAGGGCCCCCGGGCTATGGTTCAAGGATCCTACCCGGCAATTCGCCTAAAAGTGACGTAGGGAAAACCCTAGAAAATCCTGCATCAGGTAGGTCGGGCTTTGGGTACTTGTCCCACGCCCTTCCGATGGCTTTTTATGTACACGGATAGGTAAAGTTTAACCTGAAACCAATAAAAGAGAATTCAGAAATTTATAGACCAAAAAATTCATTTGCTTTAAACCATAAATTATTTTTTTTAAAAAATAAAGGTATATAAATTTAACAATTTTTTTTAAAATAAATATTATAGATGAATTAGAAGTGATACCAACACAACTTACTTAATAACTGAAGTACGGAAGAGCAAAAATTCTTGGATCCAATAGTCGTTTAGAAATCTAATGGGGTTTGAGGCATTTAAAATCAGGGAGACTTGGGGTGGGCGGGGAAACGTGGATAAAAGTTTTAAGGAATATACTGAAGGAAGCAACGAGGGCAGAAACGTTCGTTAAAAAACGATTTTATGGTTTTTAAAGGAGAAAATACTTTAGTTAAATACAGGCGATTTTATCTAATTTGATTAACGAAAATATTTACATCTTGTGGTCCAAAACACTCTTTAATGTTCTATTAAAAATAAATTATTTTGTATTAAAAATATAATAATTAGATATCATTTTTAACAACTCTTTAAACATCGAAAATTTAAATGAATAAACTGCCTCGAGTCAAAATTTTTTTAATTAAACAGAAAAAATTATTGACAGACGTTTCGAGCTTGATTTAGGACCTCTTCAGGTTTAATTATTTCATATAAATATCACAGACAATAGAGGAAAGATTTTTCTCCCTTGTCTGTAGCAACCAAAAACGCTGCAAAACCTTGCCGCAAATATTTATATATATATATATATATATATATATATATATATATATATATATATTACTTAACCTAAAGAGGTCCTCAAACAAGGACGAAACGTCTGTTTATATAATTTTTGCATCTTTCTTACAGGCAAGGAAGAAAAATCTTGTTTTTATATTCTATGATTTTTCTATAAAATTACTAAACATGAAGAAGTCCTCAAAAAATAACGAAACGTTTGTTTATATAATTTTTCCACCCTTGCTACAATTTTTTTATAAAATTACTAATCCTGAAGAGGTTGTCAAACAAGGACGAAACGTCTATTATATAATTTTTGCATCCTTCCTGGTTGCTACAGCCAAGGCAGGGGAAACCTTGTTTTCTATTCCAGGATGTTTATATGAAATTAGTAAACCTGAAGAGGTCCTCAAACAAGGACGAAACGTCTGTTTATATAATTTTTTCACCCTTTCTACAGGCAAGGAAGCAAAATCTTGTTTTCTATTCTACAATTTGTACATAAAATTACTAATCCTGAAGAGGTTGTCAAACAAGGACGAAACGTCTATTATATAATTTTTGCATCCTTCCTGGTTGCTACAGGCAAGGAAGAAAAATCTTGTTTTCTATTTTATGATGATTATATAAAATTATTAAACCTGAAGAGGTCCTCAAACAAGGACGAAACGTCTGTTTATATAATTTTTTCACCCTTTCTACAGGCAAGGAAGCAAAATCTTGTTTTCTATTCTACAATTTGTACATAAAATTACTAATCCTGAAGAGGTTGTCAAACAAGGACGAAACGTCTATTATATAATTTTTGCATCCTTCCTGGTTGCTACAGGCAAGGAAGCAAAATCTTGTTTTCTATTCTATGATGATTATATAAAATTATTAAACCTGAAGAGGTCCTCAAAACAAGGACGAAACGTGTGTTTATATAATTTTTGCTACAAAATGGCAGGTAAAACCTAGTTTTTCAATTGTATGAATTTTATATGATATTACTAAAACTGAAGAGTTCCTCAAACAAGGACGAAACGTCTGTTGACATATTTTTTTTGTGTAATAAACACTTTTATGGGTCAAGGCCGTTCATTTCTTTATAATAATTCCATAATTTTAATTTTAAATGTGTTTGTCCTCAGATATAAGTCAACCGGCTATATAATTGATCATTTTTCTGATCATCCGGCTGTATTTAGTGTCTATAGGATGCTGTGTTCTCATGAAAAGATCTCTTCCTGTACCAAATGTCACTTTTGACGAATCGGTTTTCTCATACCGTCTGCTACTTTTCAAGGCTTCCAGATAAAATTCTTCACAAATCTTCGAGCAGATACAGACTAACGGCTTCTTTTCTAGTTTTGGCGTTGTAATTGGGAGATCCCCCTTCGGGAAGGGCCAAGAGTGATTCCTCTTCCGCTAACACCTGCGTCCTGTGCGTCCATCTTGGCCGTTAGTCAGTCCCCTTCCCCCCGGCCCATACGTCACCATTAGTCGTGAAACCTCTCTGATCACATGTATTGGCAGCAGCAGCAGCAGCACACTGCGTTTCCCGTGTATCGCGTCCATTCACGTGTCATACGCGACGTTCGCGATTAATGGCTTACCAGATAGGAAGAATGCAAACCTCACCGGACGGTTCAAATGGAAATTTGGCTCTGCTCTCCGGAAAACGGAGCTGGGAAAAAATGGTTTCTGCATTGCAGCCAGTATTTTCAAAATATTTCCGCTTCACTTCCTATCTTCATCTTCTACGTTTCTCAGTAAATATCCCGATTGGTAAAGGGATTTACCAATCTGCATTTCAAAGATAAAACGTCTCTCATTACTACCCTAAAAATTCTCCTATTTTCACGATTTCAATTCTTCGTCTGCATCGTCTTCCTGGAATAATGTTTATGGGGTATCAAGTGCCTAGATTCGTTTAACTTCATATAACTCGAAATAAATGGCCATTATAATGACAATTATACACTAAATTCAATCTAAAAAAATACATATGTCCTTATTAGTACGCTTAACCTTCCGTTTTCCGATTGTCGTTCCGTTTTCGTCACTTTTGTGTTTTGTCAACTGACAAGTGCATTTGTGTTGCTATAGGCTTTACTTTTACACCTGAAGAAAGGTACAAGGATCCCAGAAACGTTGTGTGGTATTTAATTTATCACTTTTTTGTCTGTATTCGCTAACTTTCTTATTCATTATATATATATATATATATATATATATAACAACGTTTGTTTTGTCCCCTCCAATGCTTCAGACCAGACCACGCGATCTGTTTCAATCTGATAACATTTTCAAACGGGGTTCGGACCGAGGCAGCAACGTAACACTTCGCCGCCAATTTTCTGCAAGTGTACCGTCGCCACTGAAACCCCTAACATCGGGTCTAGCCTGAGTAGAAAGAAAATCTCTCAACTGTGTGTGATAACGGAATTAATAAAGCAAAATAGTGAAGCTACCTTTTTATTAGGCAGACAATACCTGCGAGGGATGTTCTCTCGCAGTCAGAACCTTTTAGGAGAGATACGAAGAGGCTACCTTTGGGTGTGCCTTTTCCTCTCCGTTTATGAACTAAGGTTCCAACAAGCCGAGGCACCTCGGCCTGTTATGAGTGGTGTATGTTCCGGGGTCACAGGCCTTGGGCATACGGTAAGAGTTGTCCGCTATTACCATTGGAATAGTCGGCCAGCTGCCTCCTAAACTGGTTGAGGCACGGAGAAGAGAATGCTGCGACCCCACAGCAAACTCATCTCCCGCTATCGGAACGGCGTGGGACAAGTACCGAATGCCCGACCTACCCGATGCAGGTTTTTCTAGGGTTTTACCTGCTTTTCTTTAGGCGAATGCCGGGTAGAATCCTTAAAATATAGCCCGGGGGCCCTAGTTAACCCTTGGCTACCTTCCTGTACCCTTCCGCATCCCCCCTTTCTAATCCCTTCCTATGCTATTAAAGGGGAGTTGCCCAACGTGGATTACCCTCATGTAGTCTGTACCCTAAAAAAATACCTTATTATTATTATTATTATTTAATTATTTTATTTAATAGAAATGAGAATCACTATTTTTGTTGCCTTAGAATTAATTTCCATATTTGAATATATTACTGTCCCCTCCATTGATTGGTCCTCGGTTACCACGTTTTCAGGTCAATTGGCCAATCAGTCTTCTGTTGATTCTGTGTTCCAGCAATGGTCGTTTGGTATGTGTTCCATTAGTCTCTCTCTCTCCCTCTCTTTAACTATAACTTTGATGTATGGTATTCGTGGATCGTGATGTAGAGTTAGGTTACTCACTAACCCTGGAGCACCATTCATGGCGCTGAGGATCCTCGACTGCGATTTTGGAATCTTGACCATTTGCTCGCACATTCCCCCCATAATTATTCAATGCCGAAGGTTCAAATAGGCTTGATAATTATTTTATTTTCGAGAGATAGATTTGACCTTCTACCAATCAGTTAGCGTAGCTCACGAATGTCCATTTTTTTCTCTTTTCCTCTGTATATGTACTTGACAAGTTAGTTTTGAGTCCAGATTCATCCCAGGATATTTTTCACACATGTACCGGTACCAGGGATTGTGTGTTGTTGACGGGCGTTATTACTGGAGGGCATTGTTGTTACCGGAGGATAAATGCTACCTTCTCTATTTATTTGATTTGATTTATTGTATTCCATTATTCCACGTGTGAGGAAGTAGGACGCGTCAACACATAAATGAACAATTCAAGAATTGGATGCTACAATTATAAATAATTAGAAGTTAATATAAAAATACTAAACTTCGGTAACACAAATTTCCCTGTCCAACGTTAGTAAAATAATATTAATAATAACAAAAATAATAATTCATTAACTATACTAAGGGTATAATATAATGTTTACAGTTCTAATTAAAATATTCAATATGCACTAGTAAGTAATTAACGATTGGAGATTTAACTATTATAAAATATAGAATTTACACATCACACAAGAATAAACACAAAAACTTGACACACGCACACTAGTTGAGTAAACTATGGTGGGCATGTAAATTCATGATTACTCGCTAATATGTGAGCTTCATTTATGGCCATGATAACCGTTTCTGTAATTGTAGAATATCGCAAGTACATATATAAAAGTCTAAGGACAGGACCTTGAGGAATGCAGATGCTTTTATTTGGTGGTGTGTGAGGATGATGTTTCAGCTTGAACCAAAATATATACAGTGTATAAGAAAGAAAGACAATACAGACAAAAAAGGGAAATATAAGTACCACACAACGTTTCTGGGATCCTTGTTCCTTTCTTCAGGTGCTAAGAAGACCCCTAGAGCGACACAACTGCACTCGTCAGTTGCCAAAACCCAAATGGCGACGAAAACGCAACGACAATGGCAGAGCCGAAAAGGTTATTGTTACAATAAGGGAGCAACGACAATGGGAAAACAAAAGGTTTAGCGTAATAATAAGGGATCATAGCAATTGTTGAGTTACATAGTGTCTGTTTGTACATTAATAGCTGTGATGTTTGATTTAATGTGAAGCATCTCTGGAATTGTACCTGGCTGGTGTCAACGTCTAAAATCTTAGCATTTTGCCCAATCAAATGTATGTTTAGAATTGATGATATGTTTAGAGACTAACAGATTGTCTTTGATATTAGACGCATGTTCCTTGATACGTGTATTAAGGGAACGTTTTGTTCGCCCTATGTAGCAGGATTTACAATAAGGGCAAGTGATTTTTGTAAACAACACGTTTGCTGTAGGTGTCTGGTGGGTCCTTGTGGTTTTTAATCAGGTATGAAAGGGTATTAGTGGGTCTGTTCATGATGGATATTTGATATTCTTTGAATATTTGGACAAATATGTGATGAAGAAATTTGAACAAAAATATATACCTGTATCAGGTAATGGAATGTAGAGCATAAAAATGATTCTCTGGATTTCTGAGACAGGTAAAGGGTTCATTCAATTAGTCTCTACACATAATTATACGGGGGGTGACTGTGTCAATAACCCGTTTTAAGGGAAGAAAACATGCGAGTTTCTTTGCCTGTGACCGGGGGTATGTATTGCGATTAGTTAGTGTGTGAGGACTTGGTAATTGAGGGCTGCCACCACACCTGCGTGCGTGCGTGCGTGCGTGCGTGAAGGGTTCTGCACATCGATTTCCCATTCCCCGTGCTGCACATGCGGCCGCGACAATTTTGAACTCCGCTCCCTACGGACCTATAAAAAAAAATACACGCAGCTCTGGAAATCCAAGTTTCGCTCTATTAAGCGAGTGCATAGTGACACGACTGCGGAGCCAGGGTTATTGTTCTTCCACGCGCAGAAAAAAAAAGGAGTGGTGGGGGTGGTGGTGGTTGTGAGAGAGAACGTGTTCGCACTCCGACAGCGTCATCCACTTCTGTTCGCAGTGTTAAAGCCAAGCGCTTTGATTCACGCTCGCGACAGGGGTTGCTTATGCTGCTGCTGCTGGTGTCTCGCCTTCTACAGCACACGATATTATCATAGACAAGGGTCTATGAAGACGTCATAATGACTCGGAGGAAATTGTAGAACGCGAAACACTGGAGGAAGGAAACTGGGTCACTGTTAAAAGTAAAACGGCCGGAAGAAACATTGATATAGGTGTAACAAAGGGCTAAATCATGAAAAAACAAGCCTTTACATAAATAAAAAGACTTCATTTTGTACTTAGAACGTTAAGTATGAAAATAAGTACAGCCCCATGATCAATATTAACCTTTCTGCAAACTTGTCACTAAACTATGTTTATTTTACTTTTATTCCGTCCTGTAAGCAAAATTAATTACACTTAATATTTCTTAGAAATTAAATTATAATTTTCTAATAAATAAAATTGACTGTACGTGTGTGTGTGTGTGTTTGACTGTATTTGCTGACATACTAATGTACAACCCGTTGACCAAACCTGAACAAAATTTTGTATACGTGTTCCTTCAGAACCGGATACAAACACTTTGCGGGTAAGATAACTTCCACTGAGGGTGGAAGGGGGTTGGAAATTTTTAAACACGCTGAAACGACCGATAGGTGCGTCGATTAATTTTCACTCGGTCATTGAGATTGATAGTGTTCCTCCCGATGTTGTATGTGTATACTTTAAATCACTCTCTGAATATGAGCAACAAAAATAACGTGAAAGCAATCGAGATTGGACTCGAATTCTCACTTATGGATGTCGCGTAGTTTAATTAAAACGTTCAAATTGTCGTTAACCCCCAGGCACGGAGGTTGCATATTTTCAAAAGATTTTAAACCGGCTGATAGTTGCGTCGATTAATTTTCACTGGGTCATTGAGATTGATAGTGTTTCTCCCGATGTTGTATGTGTATAAATTAAATCGCTCTCTGAATGGGTGCAACAAAACTAACGTGAAAGCAATCGAGATTGGGTTCGAATCCTGGGTTATGTATGTCGCGGAATTTAATTATGACGTTCAAATTGTCGTTTAACCCGCAGGCGCAAAGGTTGGAAATTTTCAAGTATGTTAAAATGGCAGATTTTTTGTATCGAATAAATATTTTTCTAGGTAAATGATATTATACGACTTTCTTTAGGATCCGATACAAATGACTTTGGGGATAAGTCACAACATCCACTGAGGGTGGACGAGTATGGAAATTTTTAACATGCTAAAAGGGCCGATATTTGCGTCAAATAAATATTTTCCTAGGTCACCGAGACTCATAGTGTTTCTCCCGATATTGTTCGTGTATAATTTAAACGAGTCTCTGAATGCGACCGGAGTACCTTTGGAGATTGTGGGTTTGGAAGGGTGTTGCAACAAAACTAACGTGAAAACAGACTAGATTGGAGACTAATCTGGGGTTATGGATGTCGCGGAATTTGGAAGGATGTTGCAACAAAAATAACGTGAAAACAGTCGAGATTGGAGTCTAATCTCGGGTCTTGCCGTTTAACCCTTGTGCGCGGAGGTTGGAAATTTTCCAAGATGTTAAAACGTCCTATATTTGCGTCGAATAAATATTTTTCGAGGTCAATGAGAATAATCGTATTGTTCCCTTACCTTATTGGTTATTGTTTGTGCCTCTTTCTTATGTCCTAATTCTAAAATAATTTTTCAGACCCTAAGTTATTTACCTGTTATTTCCTTTTGTTTGCATACTTTTATTTCCCTCTTTTTTCACCATCATAATTACTTTGTATACATATAGAGCGTATACAGTTTGTAAGGTATTTGCTACAAGAGTCTTCTGTTGTTGTTGCTCAAAGTTAGATAATTATAAAATATCTAAATAAAGTTTTAATGAATTTAAGAAGAGATACAATAAAGAGGTTGTGTGTTTAAAATATTGTTCTTGTCAAGAAAAAAGATTACAAGAAGACAGTCGATGTAAAAGTACCAAGGAAGCGAATTACGTTGTTGACGTTCCAACATAACACATATTAGCAACCGAAGTATGAGAAATATGATGCCAGAAACCGGTTTTTACATTTTTTTGTAAGTCATATTGAGAAAACAATTTTAAAATTGGAAATAATGACGCACAACATACTAATTAATTCCTGAAACAGGATCTCAGCTCTGGAGGTTAAAAAGACAACTGTTTTTTAAAAAAACAAGAAAGTAGACCGCAAAGACCAAGTTCTAAATCATTCTCCGAGAATGGAAATTTATTGACCAGTGATAACATTCCCTAAGGGAGTGCAGGGACTCTCTCTGTTGAGGCCGAGCCACACACACCTTCAGGATTTGTGGTAGGTCGTGCTCGAGGATGTTTACGAGGACCGAGGACAGACGTTGTGTGCAAGTGCCGACTGAAATGATACAGAGTTCATCTGGTCGTGAGGGCCGGCAACCTCGTAACACTTTCAAAACTCTTCTTTAAATTCGGAACGAAAAACAAAACGGTCATTCTAAGGGCATTTTACAAAT
Source organism: Zhengitettix transpicula (assembly GCA_037074705.1). Lineage (NCBI taxonomy): Eukaryota > Metazoa > Arthropoda > Insecta > Orthoptera > Tetrigidae > Zhengitettix > Zhengitettix transpicula. The sequence continues at coordinate 20,317,856 of CM073591.1, forward strand.
ATTTTATTCAACTCGGCGTTGTTGCCAATTTTATGATTTCATTTTAAATATTACATTGTTTCTCGAAGTTTTTATTCCTTACAAACATTTTTAAAAGTCGAATAATAACCTACCTGATGCATCTCCCGCTATCGGAAGGGCGTGGGACAAGTACCCAATGCCCGACCTACCCAATGCAGGTTTTTCTAGGGTTTTCCCTGCATTTCTTTAGGCGAATGCCGGGTAGGATGCTTAAACCATAGCCCGGGAGCCATACTTAACCCTTGGCTACCTTCCTCTACCCTTCCGCATCCCCCCTTTCAAATCCCTTCCTATGCTATTAAAGGGGAGTTGCCACGATGTGGGTTACCCTCATGTAGCCTGTTACCCTAATAATACTACTAATAATAATAATAATTAGAAAAATTGCCAAATACAGACGAAAGGATGTGTGGTGACATAAATACCACACAGCTTATTTTCTTCAGGTGCTAAAAGGACTAATAATTAATACTAGAGCCTAGAGCGACACAACTGCATAATTCAGCTGACAAATATCAACTTATTATTTTGTGATTGAATTAAATTGTGCAGTAGTGTCGGTCCAGGCTGTAGTGTTTTTTTCTTAGCACCTGAAGATAGAAACGTTGTTGTATTTTCTTCTGTAATTTTCTATTTAACTTATTATTAATTTTCCAGACAGACATTAATTTATTTTTATTTTTAATAGATGAATATTTTTGTTTTTACTATTAAATAATATTTTTAAGAGAATTAAAAACGAGTTTTTTAATATTACAATGTTCTTTACACCACATATGACAAAAAAAATTATATGGACCTGATTAAGGTAAAAAATAATGGACAGAATAAATTTATTTAATTTACGACATTAGTAAAATATTGTTGGAAAAAAAAATACGGTGATGTCGTCCTCTTAAAAGGAAATTTAAGTATGTTTATGTATGGACGATTATGACGTCATTGTTCGTAATGGTCGAGAAGTGAATGGATTGGTTAATCAACTTATCCAATTGTCCTTTTTTTAACCTTTGTTCTTTAAGAATGATTTCAACCTTGTTAGATGATAGTAAATAGTTAAGTATTCCGTGTTTCTTTGCACGGTTACCCTAATCACTTGTCCGCCGACTTTGCAGCGCGTGGGTGTTCTTCCTTTTATCTCCTTCTTAGTCCTCGTTCTCTCTCATCGCTTTCAACCCCCCCCCCCACCTTCCCCTATCTCTAGTTTTAATCGTCTATGTCTGCCTGCTGGTAATCAACTTTTCCCCCTGAATTAGGAATTTTTTTCAGCCCTCCTCCTCCTCCCCTCCCTCCCTCCCCACATTTCCCACAGTTCGCATCCGATCGTATGTTTGCTGCTAATATCGAATTGTGGTTTGGTAATTGCGTTTGGAAAGAGAGTAACGGCAGTTCGGATAATTATTAACGGTTGCCATAAATGTATTTAATGGAAAAAGAGAAGGGGGCGGGGGCGTTGGAGAGAGAAAATCCCGTTTCGGAGATTATTGTTAAAGCTAACTCGCGAGCTCCGTTATATACGCGCAAGGGTTTCCCCGTGCGAAATCTAATATCGGAACTGTGCTAATGAGGCTAAAAAACGGAGCCCCACTCTCACATGCAACGTACGAAAAATAAAAACTGAGCAAAATGTATTCACGGCTTCGCAATCCTATCCTATCTCTATTTTATTCCCCTCCCCCTCCCCCCTTCACCAATTCAGTACCAATTTTCTTTTCCACAGAGTGCTTTCTGCCACATAAAGCCAAGTAAATTTCAAATTATTATTTTTTTTTTAAAAAAAAGAAGATAATTGAAAATGGACACATGCCAAAGAACGTAGCAATGTCCAAGTGCCCCGAGAAACAGAATAAGATATTTAAATAATCACGTGTGAACTAAAAAATGGGCCAAATACCAATAGTAAGTTTCTCTGTTAACTTTATTCTACAACGTTTCGACCCGCAGTCGTGTCAATTCTAACAGCCAATGAAACATTTTTCCAATCAACTCCTCTAACATATAACCCGGAGCCTGCGAGAGGATTCTCTCGCAGGTAAAACCTTGTAGGAGAGATACGAAGGGGCTACCTTTGGGTATGCCTTTTCCTCTCCGTTTTTGAACTAAGGTTCCCACGAGCCGAGGCACCTCGGCCTGTTCTGAGGAGTGTATGTTCCGGGGTCACAGACCTTTGGCATACGGTAAGAGTTGTCTGCTATTCCCATTGGAATAGTCGGCCAGCTGCCTCCTAAACTGGTCGAGGCACGGAGAAGGGAATGCTGCGTCCCCACAGCAAACTCCTCTCCCGCTATCGGAAGGGCGTTGGACAAGTACCCAATGCCTCACCTACCTGATGCAGGTTTTTCTAGGGTTTTCCCTGCATTTCTTTAGGCGAATGCCTGGTAGGATCTTGAAAATATAGCCCGGGGGCCCTAGTTAACCCTTGGCTACCTTCTTGTACCCTTCCGCATCCCTCCTTCCAAATCCATTCCTATGCTATTAAAAGGGAGTTGCCCAACGTGGATTACCCGCATGTAGCCTGTTGCTCTAAAAAAAACTCCTCTAACATAATATCTAAGAAAGCCTCGGAGGCAATCTTCTCGCTGATGAACCTTCTCAGAGAGCTTTGGATGAGGCTAATTTTTTTTTTTGGGGGGGGGGCGGGGGGTGCCTTCTACTCTCTCTGTTGTTGTTTTTTACTAAGGATCCCACATACCGAAGCACCTCGGCTCTATTTTGAGAGGTGAATGTTTCCGGGGTCACAGACCTTGGGCATACGGTAAGAGTTGTCCGCTATTCCTATTGGAATAGTCGGCCAGCTACCTCCTAAACTGGCCAAGGCATGGCGATGGGTAAGCTGCGACCCCACAGCAAACCCCTCTCGCGTCATTGGAAGGGCGTGGGACAAGTATCAAATGCCCGACCTAACTGATGCAGGTTTTTTTAGGGTTTTCCCTGTTTCTCTTTTAGGCGAATTGCCGGGTAGGATCCTTAAACCATAGTACGGGGGCCGTAGTTAAATCTTGGCTACATTCCTCTACCTTTCCGCATCTCCCCTTTCACTCCCTTTCCTTTGCTATAAGAGGAGAGTTGCCACTATGTGGATTACCTTTTACATACGCTGTCTTCACCCACAAAAAATGCTTCTAAAAGGATATCTAAGGATGCCTGAGAGAGCATTCTCTCGCAGGTGAACCTTCTCAGAGAGCTCTGGAGGAGGCTGCCTTTGGGGATGCCTTCTCCCCTCTCTGTTTGTTATTTGAACTAAGGGTCTCTCACAAGCCGAGTCACCTCGGCGCTGTTTTGAGTAGTGTATGTTCCGAGGTCACAGACCTTGGGCATACGATAAGAGTTGTCCCCTGTTCCCATTGTAACAGTCGGCCAGCTGCCTCCTAATATGGTCGAGGCACAGAACAAACCCCTCTCCGACCATCGGTAGGCTGTGAAACAAGTACCCAATACCCGAAGTACCTGATACAGATTTTCTATGGGTTCCTCCTACATAACCTTTAGGTGAATGCCGTAGTAGGATCCTTAAACAGTAGCCCGTGGGCCCTGAAATACCATGAAATGTAAAGTTCAGGTAAATATGGAATTTTTTTTTTGATAAAATAAAATAAAGATCATATTTTGACAGAGAATTTTATACACTGCGCCGTGGAATAAAGGGAAACCACAAGGACAATTCGTGAACCTGTAAAAGTATATACTCAACGTTTATTGAGAAGAATTTATATGGAATTTAATTGGTTACGGATCGATTGGTAAATTTTGGAACAGTCTATTTTTACAGTCTAAAATTTTCATTGGTTAAAGTTAACTAGTATAAAATTTTATTCCCTGAAAAGTTGAGTAGGGCCGAAGAACAAAGAGGACAAGAGTATGACGTAGTTAAAAATGATATTAAACGAAAATTGGTTAGTCTATAATTATAAATGTAACAAACTTAAGTCAGCGAATTTATCTTCAAATAATATACCGTAGTTCTCAAAGTCGGTACGATAATCTTTTTTTTCTGATGTATTTATTTTCTTTTTAAGGATATGAAAAATAAACTATTTATCCTCCAAGTTAAATTAAAAGTTGATTAAATAATTCTCAAATTAGAAAATTAACTACCCGCATTTAATAATTGTGTGAGTAACATCAAAAATGTAATTTTGTTTATAAAAAAATGACGTCATTTTTAAACGTTTGAATGACGAAACTTTCAAAGATATTCTTAATTTTTTTACAGCATTGCAAAAGAAACACCGCATAACCAAAAGGTTTGTTAGGTTCTCCTTCTTCTTTCTTTTTTTTTTTTGGAGTGAACCGTAATGGGTTCATCGATCTTTTCTTAGCACAGCATCCGTTATGTGTTCCACCTCTTCCGGAAGTCGTAATTCTTTCTCGCCATCCTCTCAGATTTGGGTAAATATTGCCTGTGGAAATGTGCTAAGCTCGAATTTCCGTTTTTTTTTTAAAAAAAATATCTTTCCTTTGTGCGTTAATAAACTTTTGTTTTTAATGTCGCTCTTAATTATGAAACATTTATCCGCTTCCGTAGGAATAATTAGGAAACTCAAAAGAAGAAAAGGCTGACGTGTGGTGGCTCTGGAATTTATTTCAAGATGAGGGAAATGGAGAAAAACTTGTAGATAGAAAAATAATGAGCCGAGTGAAATCGATATCCCCTTTTTAAGGAACGCGACGTTGACCTTGAAACAAATTCAAATCCTTGGTAGCTGAATAGTATCACACTTCATTCAGTCTCCTTAACTAGTGTCTTATTCCTTACAGTTTCAGGAATATCTTTTTATGTCTAAGCTATTTGATGAGGTTTTGACTCCTACCAAAAACAAACAACTGATTTATGAGGTATTTATTTTCTATTAAACGGTATGAAAGAAAATATTTATCCTTCAATATACACGAGAAGTTGATTACATAGTTATGAGGTATTTATTTTCCTTTTAAAAATTTTATTTTATTTTGAAAAAAAATTGAGTGCATCAAATAGAACTTAAAATTTTGAACAAAATAATTAATTACCATCATCTGAGAGATTTAATTGAATTACAATTTATTTTTACAGTTTATGATGAAGAAATAAAATTAAATATCGAAATTAAAGCCACTGTTTAAAAAATTCAAATTAGTCCTTCAACTGCTTGATATAGAGTTACTTATCTGAGATTAGTTATATATATATATATATATATATATATAAAATTAACCGGCTAACATATCAGAAACAAATGGAGCAAAACATTTCGTTACCGGTTTAGAACATCTTCAGGTATCAAAGTATATAATATAACAAATTTTTATGTAGATAATTGAGCAAACATTTAAATAATTTTTAATCAATATAAAATAAATCTATGAAAAAAATAAAATAGTCCGAGTGTGTATGTTCTGTAGACAAATATATACCCCTTGAACAAATTTCGTACACGTGTTCCTTTCGAACCGGAAACAAACACTGTGGGGGGTGACACCCGACTGCCACCCCCAGGAGCGGAAGTGGAAATTTTCGTACCTGCTCAAACGGATCGATATTTGCTACGGATAATTTTTTTTTTCGTGATCAATGAACTTGATGGTGTTTCTCCCGATGTTATGTGTGTATAATTTCAACCTATTTCCTGAATGTGAGGGAAGCAATGACGGGAGTGGGGGAGAAGGGTTGGGTAGAGCGTTAAATTAAACCAAAAATAACGCGAAACAACTGAGATTGGAGTCGAATCGGGGGTTATGGATGTCGCTGAGTTTAAATATTTCACAGGGGTGAAGTTGGAAGGGGTGGGGTGAGGGGTATAAATTTTCAAGCATGATTAATTGACCGATATTTTCTTCGAAATAAATTTTTAGGAGTTAAAGGGATAGATGGTGTTTCCCCAGACAATTTGTTGTATAATTTCAATCCCCGTCGGAATGGGAGTGGACGGGGAGAGGAGGGGCTGTTATACCAAAATAACGCGAAAACTACTGACATTGGAGTCGAGTTCCGGGTTATGGATGTCGCTGAGTAGAATTATGACAACCGAAGGAACAACGCCGTGGACCTAGATGTATAACAACTCTGATTGGAGTCAAATCCGGGGTTATGGAAGTAGCTGAGTTGAATTATGATATCCCAGGTTACAGCGCCGAACACCTAGATAGTATAAACACTGAGATTGGACTCTAATCCGTGGTTATGGATGTCACTGAGTTGAATTATGACAACCGAGGGAACAACGTCGAGCACCTAGTTGGTATAACTGAGATTGGAGTCAAATCCGGGGTTATGGATGTCGCCGAGTTGAATTATGACAATCCACGGTACAACGCTGAGTACGTAGCAAGTATAAATATAAAAATTACTAACAATGTATTTCCTGTAAAGATGAGGCAATTTTAATAAACATTAAAACTATTCACGTAATTGTATTATAAATTTGTTACATATTATGTTTATATAAAGACTGTTTTCATTTAAATATTTAGATTTTATCAATATTAAACTTTTTAATCTTATTTTTGCTATGTTGAAAACGTTTCAAAACACGAACGAAACGTTGTGCCGTTTGTTATATCAAATTGTTTACGAATTTCTGGTCGTTTAATTGATTAATCCTTCTATTATTTATCTACCCTGTTGCTAATGTTCCTTTCTTTAAGGTATCTTTAAACTTTCATAATTATAAATAAAGTTTATGACGATAGATAAATTTAATAAACACTGTGGGGGGTGAGACCCGACAACCACCCCGAGAAGCGGAAGTGAAAATTATCAAACGTGCTCAAACGGATCGATATTTGCCGCGCATAATTTTTTTTTTCGTGATCAATGAACTTGATGGTATTTTTCCCGATGTTATTTGTTTCCTCGTTTGATTTCAACCTTTATCTGAATGTGAGGGCAGCACTGACGGGAGTGAGGGACGGGCGGAGGGGTATAACGTCAAGTTAAACAAAAATAACGCGAAAACAACTGAGATTGGAGCTGAATCCGAGGTTATGGATGTCACTGAGTTGATGCATATTTCAATATTTTAAGAATATTTAAGGTGTGTGGTAATTCTTCGAAAGAATGTAACAACTGAATATTCAAAAGGTTTTCTGGGCCCTTAAAAGGATCTCTTAATTCGTGATGGATTGCAGATATACGTGGGGGGGGGGGAAGCGCTGGGTTAATTAATAAACTACTTGCCATATGGCTTCTAAAAGAGTTGAAAGGCTAAACGAGTGGAGAATCCCCATTCTATAAAACGTTCGCTCATCGTGCGGTGCTTCGGAAGTGGTTATTTCTGACCACGGATGACCTAGCCATATGAGAACATATAACTGTCTTCAGAAGACATTATCACAGCCTCCAGAACCACCATCGTTGAGTTACACGTCTATGTTAAGCCTTCGCATTAGCTAAGTTGTGCATCCATCTAACCACCACCACCACCACCCCACCAAAAAAGAAACGATCAACACCTCTGGAATGAACGTGTTGACTCTACCTGAATTATTGAATACAGTTTTAACATTAAGGTTTAGTTACTGACATTATTACAGACCACAGTCGTGTTTTCCATATCCTTGACAGAATATTCGTTCCTTTTGAAGAATTTGGAATGTTTCTAAGGGTCTCAAGGCACTTATAAATATTTATGGTGAAATTATCAGACCTTTTCTGATAAGTACAAAATTCCAAAAAATGGCCGACCTACCTGATGCAGGGTTTTTCCAGGATCGAATAGCCCGGGGATCTGAGTGAAAGTTTATGATAATCTAATGATTGTGTATCCCAAAACTATATATTTAAAAAATACTAACTCGTAGTTTTTCATTAGAAAAACATTTTTACATTGTCCAAGAAACATTTCACCCCCACCCCCACCCCAGAGTAGACTTCGATGGCTATTCTCTCGCAGGCAAAACGTTTTAGGAAAGACTGAGGAAGAAGTTACCATTGGGGATGCCTTCTCCTCTCTCGATTTTTTTTAACTAAGCCGAGGCACCTCGGCCTGTTCTTAGAGGTGTATGTTCTGGGGGTCACAGACCTTGGGCATACGGTAAGAGTTGTCTTCTGCTCCCATTGGAACAGTCGGCCAGCTGCCTCCTAAAACTAGTCGAGGCAACGGAGAAGAGAAATGCTGCGTCCTCACAGAAAATTTGCTCTTCTGCCATCCAGGAGAGGGTTTGGGACAACTACGAAGAGCCCGACCTACCTGATACAGGTTTTTTCTAGGGTTTGTCCTGCACCACTTTTAGGCGAATGCCGGGTAGGATCCTCGGGGGCCCTAGTTAACTCTTGGCTACCTTCTTCTACCCTTCCGCATCCCCCCCTTTTAAATCCCTTCCTATTCTATTAAAGGGGAGTTGGCATCACGTGTATTAGCCTCATGTAGCCTGTTGCCCTAAAAAAATTATTTTTTCCCCAAGTGCGGACGTAACGAAAACTACGCTCTAAATTCAAATTACCCCCCCCCCTCGCCCTGTTTGAGTAGTTAAAAGGAAAAAGACACATTTCAGGTCCTGCATTAGCAAGGCTTTCATTTTTCCCCAGTATCTTCCCCTTCTAATTTGACATTCCGTCGGAACCTTCTGCTACACTTCAATGGCGTGTTAATTTCTCCTGAGGATTTGCTCATTGTTTTCAGTATTACTACTGAACACATCCTTAATATCCCTCGCAGGGAATTAAATTTTCCTTTGCATTCGAATGTTCTCGTCTGTCTCACTCTGTGTAGCAAGCCTTTGTCGAGGCTGTATTTTAGTCATTTAATTTTTAGGTATTTACTCTCTACGAATGTCCTTCGGGCCCCTTTTGAAAATGCAACAATTGCCTTCTACATTATTTCTACATAGATTGCAGACCTCTTGTTGATGTATTTTATTTAACCTTAAATACGAAATACCTTAAATATACGCTACTGTTTAACAACATTTCTCAATTAAGAACATGTCTAGATTAAATTCCTAGATTTCAATTTCTACTTCCGTTACGAAGGTTATGAACACATTGAAATAGGCAAAGATGCTGTATTAAATTATAGAAAAATTAAATATACATATATATATATTAATGTACAAAATTAGGGTCGTTTAATAAGTGAAAATAATTATTTACATTCATAACAATATTTTTATTGTGGCAATAACTCAAAGAATTACAAATTTAAAATATTAAACTTCTCAGGGTCTTCACTGGGTTTGATAATCGACACTTTAATTATGTTTAAAAATCGATTTTATGATTCAAACGAATACTAATTTCTACAATATATAGAATTAAAAATGATAATTATCTGACTTAATTGAATTATAGATTAATAAATAAGACGATTTAATAAAATAAAATAAAATAGAACGTTACAAAAAAAACTGTCTGTTAAAGTAAGAAAAAAATATTTTAAAAAAAATAATACAATGTTTTCTCGCTAATTGCGATATCTTCAGGTAAGAGCTTTTACTCTACAAAACCAAACAAATTTAATAAATAAATAAATAAAAAATATGAAAAATTTTTGGTGGTGCATTATAAATTTACCTTCCAAATGTTTCTTAAAATAATTATGTTAATTATTGTATTTGTTTGGTTTTATAGTATAAACCGGTTTACCTGAAGATGTTGCCATTAGCGACGAAACGTTGTAGTATTTCTACTACAATTTTTGTTTCTGACGTTAAAAGGCTATTGTTTATTTATTAATTATCTTACATAGACTATACATATATATATATATATATATATATATATACATATATATATATATATATATTCTTGCGCCCCTCCTTACCGTAATTCACTGCCCCAATATTTCTTATAAATTGTGAAAGGAGTGTACAAAAAACCGAATATATATATAACAAAGAAAAATTTCACGCGTATAGTTCCCAATAATAATATTAATAAATACACAAAAACTTCTGAATATACAACGAGAACGTTCCCACCTTTTACACAGATGTCACCAGCAGCACTCGGTTAAGAACGAAACCAGGACCAAGATCCGAATAAGTACCTCCGCTTGTGGTCCTTAGAGCACTGGATCCAGATGAATTGCTACTGCGTTCCTCGCAAAAAAATTAATGCCAGTTATTGGAGGGGTTTAGGAAAAATTAATGGAACTGTTGGACGCTTCTTTTTTTTTTGAGGGGGGGGTAACAGGCTATATGAGGGTAATCCACAAAGTGGCAACTCTCCTTTAATAGCATAGGAAGGGATTTGAAAGGGGAGGGATGCGGAAGGGTGGAGGAAGGTAGAAAAGAGTTAACTAGGCTCCCCGGGCTATAGTTTAATGATCCTACCCGAAATTCGCCTAAAAGTAATGCAGGAAAAAACCTAGAAAACATGCATCAGGTAGGTCGCGCCTATTTAACTCCTAAATATATATAGTTAACTATATTCGTCTTCGAGATAGCACGTCCCTTCTCTCTGTCAGATGTTCCGATTACCTCGTGTCTCTTCCCAAAGAAAACAAACAGGACGACTCATTTATGCCTGACAAAACTCGCATTTTAAATTAAATAATTGCAATAAAATTATAAAATTAGATTTATGTATTATTAAACGATATATTTTCTCAAATTTTTTTATATAATTTTGAATACGGAATTGAATACTTTTAAAATAATAATACTTGTGCATTCGTAGACGCACGACGCGTGACGTCATAGCATGCGCAAAGGCCGGTTGAAATGCAGCTACACTGCGCAGCGTTAAAGTTCACCTTTCATAACTCAATAAAATGAAATTTTATAAATTGGATAACGGTTCCACAATAGGTGTACATTACAATATATATTTGTTTATTTTTTAAAAATATATAATGTGTTAGTAAAATAAATATAAATACGACGTATCATTTATATTTTATTAAAATATGTATTAACTATGACAATTTTGTCTGGTTTATTGAATTATAATATATTTAATACATATTTAGTTTATGCACGGCATGTGTGCGCTTCAAATATATTATTATTTAGCTTATATGCCGAACTGTATCAGTGGTAAACAGATTTCTTCGACCACAATTTTACATTTCTTCGACCGTCAAAAATTTGCGACGTCCGAGACCCTCCCCCGTTTATCTCGTTGATTTCGCGAGACACTCGGTCTCACAATTTTCCAGGTCGTCAAAGGACTAGACATTCTTTCGTCGTCGAGTGACAAACCTAACCTCGCCGTCGTCTCCAATAGCTCTTCGTCTCAGGCTCTATCCAATAAGCCTCTCTCCTCACATCCGCTCTCGCTGCTGCATGGATGGATACTTATATTCTATTATGCCATGCAAGCAAGCTCTCCGTGCAAAATGAGATTGGTGTTCATAAAGCTTAAAGAAAGTTTCCGACACATTAAGTTCACCTGGCGCTCCGGCGTCAAACAGAAAGGGAGATAGGAGATGGATGGAAGTAGCGGGACGGCCATCTTACTTTTTTATTTTTTTTAAAAAAAACTTCGGTCTTCCTCAGTCTACCAATCGGACACACTAATAAGGAAGCAAAACTTTTAGATCTCGAAAACAGATGTATTACATTAATATTTTTGTATGTGTTCCGCATATGTTTATAATGTTCTTAAAGCCTGGCAACGTTGTTTTCATAAATCTCCAAGCAAAATTATTTGCAATTTTTCATAAATATAATGGGCAAATAATTTGTTATAAAATAGTTTTTAATAAGAAATTACAAACTCTTCAACGCTTCGAAACCTCTTCAGGTCCTATTAAGTTTTATATTACATATTTATTAAAATTTTTCGTTATTATTTCTGCCATTAATTTTTTTATGAAACGCACGTAAATATAGCAGCTTTCACGTTTCTTGTTGTATTCTGATAAAAATACATTCTGTTTTAGTATATTAAATTACTTAAAGGAAGCAAGTATTACATAGTCTCACTATTCTGGAAAATTACATTAATTAGCTTTTTACATTAAAATTCAGTAGCTTTCGGCGTAATATTTGGTCATAATCATCTGTGACATCACACCATTAATGTTTAAATCATCTGTAACATGACTCCATAAATGTTTAAATATTCTTAACATCACTCCATTAATCGAGAGTTACACCATATGTAACATCACTCCTTTAAACGATGTTTAAATCATCTGTAACATCACTCTTCTAAAAAATTGTTTAAAGGAGTACTAATACTTGGTTATAATCATCTGCAACATCACACCATTAATGTTTAAATCATCTGTAACATGACTCCAAAAATGTTTAAATATTCTTAACATCATTCCATTAATAAATAGTTACATCATATGTAACATCACTCCTTTAAACGATGTTCAAATCATCTGTAACATGACTCAATTAATGTCTAAATATTCTTAACATCACTCTATTAATCGATAGTTACATCATATGTAACATCACTCTTTTAAAAAATTATTTAAAGGAGGACTAAGGACTAATATTTGGCCATAATCATCTGTAACATCACTCCATTAATGCTAAAATCATTTGTGACGTCACTCATTTAAACCGTGTTTAAAGGAGGAATAATATTTTTCCAAAATAATCTGTAACATCTCTCCATTAACGTTTAAATCATCTGTTACGTCATTCCTTAAAACGATGTTTAAAACATCTGTAACGTCATTATTCTAAAAAAGTGTTTAAAGGAGGACTAATATTTGACCATAATTGTCGTAAGCATCACTCCATTAACGTTTAAATTATCTGTAACGTCACTCCTTTAAACGATGTTCAAATCATCTGTAGAACCACTCCATTAAACATCCACATGTAACATCACTTATTTCGACAATTTTTAAAACATCTGTAACGTCACTTATTTAAACAGAGATACAAGGAGGACTAATATTTTGCCAGAATCATCTTGTAACATCACTACATTAATGTCGAAATCATCTGCAACGACACTTCAAAAAATGTGTTTAAAAGAGGAGTAATATCTGACCATAATTATCTTAAGCATCACTCCATTGACGTTTAAATCATGTGTAACATCACTCCTTTAAACGACGTTTAAATAATCTGTAACACCATTCCATTATTCATCGATATGTAACATTACTCCTTCGACAATTTTTAAAACACCTGTAACATCACTCTTTTAAAAAGTGTTTAAAAGAGGAATAATATTTTGTCAAAAAATATGTCTCATCACTCCTTAAACGATGTTAAAATTATCCGTAATTTCAAATATTATATGACACAAAATTGTTACCAGAGTAACATAAGGTAATTAAGCTCAATTCTCTTCTACCGCTCCGAAACATTGACCCCTGAAGAGATCGTAAAACAAGGACGAAACTGAAATGTATTTAATGTTTTGTTAATAAACAATATTTTGACTCAACACCATTTATTTGTTAATATTATTATATTTGTAATGGTCATGTCGTCGTCATTCCATCGTTCATGAATCCTGTCAGCATGTTTGTTGGCGTTGACATAATCTGTCACGTATTTCAATTAGAATTTTGGCACGCTGAAAGTATTTACTTCGTCGTTTCAGCGAACGTAAACTGTCAATTAAACATCGTTTTATTTTTACTACTGTTGCGAGATTATAATCAATTTTGTTTTTACGTCCAACTGACACACAGCTGTGACGCGTGATAAGCTCTGCAGGCTGGAATTGATCTGTAAAATAAGTGTGGAGGACATGTCAAGTGTGGCAGAAGTCGTCTGTAGCTTACTGCAGTACTTTGCTAGTTTCGTCGTTTCCGTCGCCGGCTTAGGCAATAGCTTCCCCCCCCCCCCTTTCGCAGTTGCAGCAGCAGTTTTACCTCGCCGGCTGTTTGCAGACTTTACGGCTGTATATTTTTCATACTTTGCAGGTTGCACGGGGCGTCGGCGCTTTTACGGCACGGGATTATCTGAGACGTGGGGCGGGTTGAGACGCATGTGCGTGACAGATTACGCACGGCGCGGCATTGCATTACATACAAAACACTCCGCCGTCGCCCTCGTCGACGACGAAAAGGAGCAGGCAGAGAAATGTTCTTAGACGCGGGATCCCATTTTCCCCCATTTTTAAGTCTACAGAGAAACACGTACAGCGGCTCTGAAAGCAAAGGAGGAGGTTCGGGGCAGAACGAAACGAGAAAAAGAAAATGGAAAGGGGGGGCCACACTCCACTGAGCAAACATGATTTATCCTTAATTTTTTTTATGCACGGTTCGCGTATCAGGAATGGTAAATAAATAGGGGTGAGTGTCGTCTTATTATCCACATGAAACTGTTAACCCTCTTGTGAGGGAAAAAAGGATTCGTCACAGTAATTTGCATTGTACTGTAATATATAATCAAATATCACTAAATCTCTTTCCTTAATATATCATTTATTTAACACTAGACACAATGAAATATGTGAAATAAAAATCATATATCCACATATAATCAAAATTTTTCAACATTCTCACTTTCAAATAAATCATTAGTTTTAGCTTATTAAAAATCTATTAAATTATAATTATTAACAATATATTTATTTTACCATAATTATGTCTCCTCCAGCACATACAAATAATTTGGCTAAAACATTGTATTTATGCCATGACAGTCAAGTTACTTAAATGAAAACTAGTATAATCTGTCGTATTGTCCTTTTTTTATTATAATCATTCCACAATTATACTTTTCATTTAATCAAAATATTTCTGCTTTCTTTCATTTCGAAAAAAAAAGAAACTATTTCCTTTCTTGTGCGGTGTCGTCGCGTAGTCACGTCTCTCTTTTCCATATTTCTGTGACGTCATGGCCTCTTGACCAGCAAGAGTTTAATTTAATTATTATCACACTTTTCAAGGTAACTTTATAACTTATGGTTTCTGCTCCTTGACGTGTCCGTGGCGCTGTCATCGGTAATATTGTTTTATTATTATTCTCCTTCGCTGAAAACAAAATAATAAGAAAGAGGTTCCAATTAGGGATGAAACGTTGTGTTTGTCAAAATTAAATCGTTTAAATTTCATTATAATTTTTTTTGAATAATAGGTTGGACTTTTTCACTTTTTTGGGGTTGAAAATAATTCAGTTTATATGATTTTTTTAAAGATTTTTTTATACATTGAAAAATTCTACTGTTATTAAAATAAACTTTGAGTATTATTTCTACAAAGTCTAGTTTTTCTTGTTTATTTGATTTATTTTATTCCATTATTCCTCTGATGAGGAACTAGGAGCCGTCATTACATAAAATTACAATGTACTAATTGGAGACTACAATTATAAATAATTAGAGGTTAAAATAAAAAATACTAAAATTCAGGAACATAAATTTTCTTGTCCAACATAAGAGACGAACTTTCTAGTAATATTAATAATAATTAATTTTTAAAAATTCTTTGAGTCTAACTTTTATTTAATATTTTGTTTGAGTTATTTAATTACTGTTGAAATAACTTTTAGAGGCTTGTATTTCAGAACACACTAAAGGTAAAATTTCTTGGAAATTTAATTTAATTTAATTATTATCACCCTTTTAATGTCACTTTAGTATTTGTAGTTTCTCCTCCGTGGCACTTTCTTCAGTTAAATTTTTTTTTATTAGTCTCCTTCGCTGAAAACAAAATAACAAGGGATTAAACGTTGTGGTTGTCAAATAAAATGTTTTAAATTTCATAATAATTTTTTTGTTAAATACTTAAAAAAATAATTCAGTTTATATATGTTTTTTAATATTTTTTATTCTTGAAATATTCTGCTGCTAGTCTAAAGTTGACGTTATTTAAATAATTTCTCTGATGTGTCACTGTCACTTGTTGATATCTGCTCCTCCTTTAATATCACTGTTTTTCTTCTTTTCACCCAGTGAATTGAATATGCTATCAATATTATTTTAATTACATAAATATTTAGAAGCCTTTATAGGATGGTTTTTGAGGTTTTAAGCTCCTCGTCTCATAAGAGGCCGCGTGGCCTTCGCTCATCAGGCAATCCCTCCGCTCGCTCCATTACATGGCCGCGGACTTGTCGGTAGTTGTGAGACCTTGGGGTCAGCGGGAAGGCAGGACCCTGGGGATGGCCGAGCCGAAACTCTTTACCCCTCGAAACTTATACGACCCAGGATTAGAGTCCGGGAGAGGATTCCTAAACTTCCACACGACTCTGTGCGCATCGCCTCACAAACGAGCCCGCTTTTCCTCACACTCTCTGTCCAACCCCCGCGAACCCCCCCACCACACCTTCCACCAAACTTCACTCCCCCCCCCCCGCTCCCCTTCCATATTCAAGTTTCATATAAGCGTACCCCTTATGTTCCGAACCCTTACTGTAATTCACCTCACAGACGAAACTGACAGCGTTGGCGATGTCTTCATAATAATAATAAACAGTTTGGGATTTCATATTTCGTGGATGGCACTATTCCAAAACGATAAAATATTGCACTGGAAGTAATAAAATTCGGAAAGCGGATCCTCGATATTTTTAGTGAAAAAACCTGGAAGGTTCGTGTTGTGATGGATGCCGACTTTTAGGAGATGAGTTTCCAGGTGTTGCTTATTTTTCTTACTGAACAGTCGAATAACTCTGAATTTATGTTATAAAAGAATTTCATTTACTAGTTTAAAGAATATTGTGAAATAGAGACTCAAATCTCTGGCTTTGTGTAGAACTGAGTAGTTCCTAGTGTCCAGGAGTAATAATTTTTTTTTTACAGTCCATCATCCATTTCTCTCCCAGTCGACCTATATTTCCACCCTCAGTCACTCTACATCCTTTAAAATAATAGCTCACTTCCACATTCATCTCATAATTATCCTATTTTTATGCCCAAATCAGATCAAGGACTCAATCTTTTAATTAAGTCCTCCAATTTTCTATCACAGTGAAATTGATCATTTAATTGTAAAATTAAATTTTATATCTTCTAGAACCTCTAGAATTGCGGTAAAGCAAATTATACTTTAAATGACCCCATGTAAAACAATTTGAATATCCAACATTTTATTATTTTAATATAACACTGAAACTATATTTATATCAACACTTCATTTCGGCTGTATTTGCCGTCTTCTTATTAATTTTTAAAAACAGACATGTTATATTTTTATTTTAATGTTAATCCTTTTCTAAAGCCATCAAACACGTCGAAAGCTGTGTTAGATGTTTTCTTAAGAAAACAAAATGTAATCCAGAAGGCTTCCAAAATTATTAATGTTGTTTTATGAACGATTATATAAAATGTTTGATTCAATTTTATGCATTCAATTTTTATTTTATTAACATATAAAGTACGACAGGCCGTCAAATATAAACACAGAAATATTACGACTATTGAAGCGCTGTTGCCAATATATACAGAAACATACACGTGACGTCAGATGTAGAGGTGACAATTGCACGTCGTAATCGGAACGTACTTTAATTTAAACATCGAATGTTTGCACGCCTGGAACGACAGTGATTAACATGCGACGTTTCAATGGCGTGTTATTTTTTTATTTTAACGTTTCACCTTTCATCAAACCATCAAACTCGTCGTAAGCTGTTAACGATGTACTTTTTTTAAATAAAAAAAAGTATTCCCGAAGGATAAAATATTTAAATGTGTTTGAAAATGAGCAAATAGATTGGAAAGATTACGCCTATTAATTTCATTAAGAATTTACGACCCTGTGTATAGTTTTTTTCGGCCATGAATATTAATTCGTGATCAGTATTTATCTTTCAAATGGGTTAATATTAATATATTTAATGTTACCTGACAGTTATAATGGCCAATTTTTCGGAAAAATGTGTATTTTATCAACCAAAACAAAAATAATTCCGATACGACGTCATATATATATATATATATATATATATATATATATATATATTTATATATTTATACATATTTATATATATATATATATATATGCTTAAATTCAAAACAGTATATTACCTGAAATACACTTTATTTTTTTCTGAGAAGTTGGTATTTTTCTCTCTGTATATTTATTAATATTAATATAACAAAATAAATAACACTCGTATGGCCAAATAATTTCCTATCATATTAGACCATTTTTTTATTTTCAATATAACCATAAATATTGAAACCATTTTCCGTTCCCACGTACTGACGGGGAAAGAGTAACCCATAGGGTGCATATTCTCAGGTTAAAATGAAATAAGTTAACTGAGGTAAAAACAACCCTAGAGAAATAAAGTTACTTAGTGAACGGATTAAAAGCTTACAATAATTTCATATATCTAGCGCCATATTAAGAAAAAAAATTTTTCGTTTCCAGTGACGTAAATTTATTTTCTGATTTTTCTCCATTCTTCTTCAGTTTCATCGCATCGATGTGTGTATCTTCTATACCGTTGAGTTTTCTATCCCTCACCCGCCCCCCCCTCCCTTCCCTTTATAGAACCTCTACATTTTTTCCCGTGTGTCCTCGTCAAATATATACAGACCTACGGACAACAGGCAAGGAAACTCGAATTGTTCGTGGATGTTTGTGGAGGGGTGGGGAGGGGGAGCAGTATCGGTAAATTTGTTTCCGGTAAATATCGTTTTATTTATCGGGAAATTCTTTGAAATTAAATTTATTTTATTGGATGTTTTTTTTTAAAAAACAATAAATATTTACTCGGGGAAAAAATTGGGTTCCGTGACGTCAACATCTGAATTCCGTCGTCGGTATCCATTTTTATTTGTAGACAGTTTTTTTTATATAATTCTAAAGGTACATTTATGTGATATTAACCTTTGGCGTAGTTGTGTTGAGCAGACTTATGGAAATATTTAGCCCTTATTTTGCACGGGGGGTGGTGGTGGTGGTAACACTGTCACGTCAGGAAAAATAATGGAACTTGTGTATGTTTGTAAGTGTCGTGACGTCAGAGTTTTGATTTTGTCAGCATAAAACATTTTTTTAAAAAAAGGACCGCTAAGCATTCTTCTAAATTTATTTCTTACGATATCCTCAAATATATTCTTTAGTTGATGATCTTATTTTGGAGGAATAATTAATTTTTAATTTCACCGTGAATTATTCTTAACACATTTTAATTGTGATGGGATTATTTTTATTACTTTTAACTTAATATATTTTCGTACATATTGCTACTTAATTCTCGTTATTAACACACCATAATTAACGTTTAAGTTGAGCTCATTTGCGTGTGATATAAATATAAATATATATATATATATATATATATATATATATATATATATATATTGTAATGATTAGACTTATTACCATATATATAAACTTTATTACATAAAATATATAAAAAATACCTAAAAAATTGATTGGGCGCCACCAGCTCTACATATAGTCTGCAAAAAATTAACAATAATTAGCTCCGGCTTTTGTTAATGAAATCCTCCTTCTGTACAAGGTAATGCGGGCGGCTCGATGGAAATTCATGAACAGAGCTTAGTTCCGTACTGTGTAAAAAAATCTTTAACGTCTGAAGGCACAATACATTAATGGTGACCCTTACTTTATCTCGTAGCATCAGCCGACTTGCAGCGGATCACTGGTCTTGTAGCACCCCACGATCTCCTTCTTCGGCCTCCACACGATGGACGTCCACAATCCAAAACCTTTGTTCGTTACAGCTCGCCAAATTTTGCACCCTTTCGCCTCTCTTACTTCACTTTCAGTCCTCTATCTGTCTGGTCAGTCTCCCGGGTGCGGAGTATATACCCTTACTCCACCCCCCCCCCAAACTATGCGAAAAAAAAGGACGCGTACCCTCGGCTTCTTGGGGCATCTCCGGCGCACGTGCAGTCTTAATTAATTCCGTCGAGACCCTCTCAGGCCCGCGGACAAAGGACGGCCACTTATCGATGTTATTCACTACAATATATATATATATATATATATATATATATATATATATTCTAAATTAAATCGACACACTCCTTAATCAAATAATTGTTCGGAAATAATTAAGGCGTTTTGTTTTCTATTAATTAAAAAATACAAAATGTAAAACATTATATATATATATATATATATATATATATATATATATATATACAAACTCACGAGGTACAGATGAAATCAATTTTTCAATTTTTATGAAAGAAGCAATTAAAACTTAAAAATAGAATTAATCCACAGCCAAGTAGTTTTTTAAATCCTAATAATTTTTTCCTTATTAATTCGTTTAATTTTTTCAGGGTTATTTATTGAAAACAATAAACATATTTCTCAATGCGTTGTATCCTGTTTTATTTTTTATATACTTGATTCTGTGTCTGAAATCGTTATTACGTTTCCTTATAGTGTAAATGTTTTGGTGTCTTTTTGTACTTTATAATTTCTTAGACTTAAGCCAGGAATTCAGCGGTTCAATATTATCATTCATATAATGTTGAAAATCCAAAGCTGTTAGTTCTCAGGTATTTACTTTTCAGTCCCTTTCTTTTGCTTCTAAATAATTAGTCAGAGTTTTAATATTTATTTTTGTTGTCAACCAGCAATGTCTCGGCTTCTTTCTTGCCTCTCCCCCCTCCACCCTCCCCCTCCCCAGGAAGGCAATTAGTGAATTTGTCATCAGGGTATGACAGTAAACGTCCCTTGTCTAAGGGCAGGCACATCGTTTGTATATGATATGAGAAGTAGAGGCCCCAAAAAATGGAGCCTTGTGGGACACCACGAGGCTTACTTTTTTAAAAAAATATACTTCTGTTCGATATTAAATCGTTATTAAAATTAATTTCGGTGGATTTCCGGAAAATAAAGAGAATTATTATTCTGTAGGCTTCTAATATTTTGTAAAGAATATCCTAAGTTACCAGGTAAAAGGCCTAAAAGCGTTCCTATTATCTTACCTTTGCAGTCTAATTGGTTTACAAACGGTTTGTATGGGCTCTGTGATTGCTCCTACACTTGATGTTTCTCTGCTGTCTCCATTATTTAGGGGTAGTTAACGCTCAGTCATGTTTGACTCCAATCAGAGCTCTGAATCAGTCTTGTAAGTATACTAGCAGTTCCATAGGGTCTGGAATACTTTCTTCCAGTTACTCTTCACTGGACATTATGAATCTTATAGGTGTCATATGTTATGCATTTATAGATTAAATTTGACGATTGGGCTTGAGGCATCATTTAACTCCCCGTTAAAAATTTCCATCCTCCCCACCCTTAACAACCCACCCAACCGGCCAACTTGAAACAGTGAAAAATTCCGTGATAAAGTGTGAGAGGTACAAATTGTGTGCGGTGGCACTCCGAGCACGTAATGCTGGTCCCGAGGAAGGCTCCCTTGAGCGATCAGTGGCCACTTTATCCACGTCACCTGCATTTCCTTCCAAACATTTGCGTCCGTACTGCGGCGAGTCCCTTACTTGGGGAGGTCGCGCTAACCATGATAGATGAGGGCCAAGGTGAGAAGCTTCTGTCCCTTTTAAAGGGGGGAGAAAGCCGCAAGGCAACAACAGACGACCCACTCCTCCACCACCAACCCCCGCCGGAACCACATCTCTTATTCCATCTTGCATCTCACAACACAAATGACGAGCGTGTCAAGATAAAATACTTACCCGTTTTCAGAGAGAAAATGACCCAATTACGAAGTAAATAATTATTCCGTATAAATATTCCTGAAAAATAGTCAAGTAAATAAAAAACATAAATAACAAAACTAAAATAACAGGAAAAAACTCACGTTTATAGATTATATTAATCCATTAGTTAAGAATGAGGTTAAATGAAAAAACACAGTATTTGGAAAAAATATCCAAGAAAAATAGTCAAGTAACTAAGAAACATAAATAATAAAACTAAAATAACTGGGGAAAACTAAAGTTTATAGATAATATTTATCCATTAATAAGGAATAAGGTCAAATGAAAACCCACAATATTTGGAAAATATATCGAAAAAAAATAAGCAACCAAATAAGGAAAATTTAAACGGAAATATTGATACAAAAACATCGTTAAATAAATGAAACAATTACGTCTCATTGAAAATTATTAATGGTAAAAATATTACAGAACGACGGATTTCCCGGTGACGTAATCGTCATCACAGTTAACCTGATGATGATAGCAGAGCTTTGATGTCGAAACGTTGTCATTTGACAAATTGGCCAGGGTTCAGACCCGAGGATTTTATGTAAAATAGTAAAAATAGACTAAAACAGACAAATGAAATGATATATAAATGAAATGCCTTTATTTGAGAGAAGAGCCTAGAGCGACACAACTGCATAAATCAGTTCACAGAACTCAAGAAGCCCAGTTTTATCGTGTCACTCCCGATGTTGGTAAGAGTAGAATTTCACTCTATTTATGTACATATTTTCCTTACGATCAATGAACAAAAAGTTAGGAGTAAGAGAATACTGGGACGACATTTTTTTTAAAAAAAAATCGATAATTGTTCAAAAAGCTTTTTTCAGTTTTGTCCAACTGACGTTCTAGACCCTTCTTAGCATCTGAGGAAAGGGTACAAGGATACCAGGAACGTTGTGTAATATTTATGTTATCACTTTTTTTTGTCTGACTTGACTTTCTTTTTTATTCATATATTATTTATGCTCTGTTTTAGGATTTTTTTCTTGCATTACTTTTGGCGAATTTCCGGGTCTAGTTCATAAACTGAGGGCTCTTGTAGACCCTGGTCTTCTTTTCTTTACAATTCCCTATCACACCCTTTAATTTCCCTTCTCTTATACTGTTTTTAGGATTTTTTATTGCATTGCTTTTGGCGAATTTCCGGCTCTAGTCCATAAACCGAGCACTCGTGTTGAACCCGGGCTACTTTTTTTTACCCCTCCGTATCACACCCTTTCATTTCATTTTCCTTGCCCTGTTTTTAGGATTTTTCTTGCATTGGTTTAGGCGAATTTCCGGGTGTAGTCCATAAACCGAGCACTCTTCTTGACCCCGGTCTTATTTTCTTTACCATTCCATATCACACTCTTTCATTTCCCTTACCTTTTTCTGTTTTCAGGATTTTTTCGTGCATTACTTTAGGCCAAATTCAGGGTATAGTCCATAAAACGAGGGTTCTTGTTGACCCTGGGCTTCTTTTCTTTACCCTTCCATATCACGTATCACACACTTTTAGTTCTCTTGCCTAGGGGAGTGGCCAGTACGTTTATAACCCTATAAATGGTCTTTATACACACACACCTTATTCTTCTCCTTCTTCTTGGAGGATATTTCGAGACCATTGCGACAGTCACACATTCAGACTTTAGTTTTTATGAAACAAGAGGTTTAATTTCGAACTACGGTCCGATTTTTAAATATATAAGTTTATCCACAAAAAAAATAAGTGTTTACATGGATGCTGTTAAGGTGCTCTGGAACGTTCGCCAACATCCAAGCCCGCAGTGACGCAGCGACGGCCGCAGCCTCACCTGAAGACGAAGACCATTTATGATAATGGGGCCGCCCCCTGTTTGGCAGAAGCGACGGTGGCGGCGGCAGATCTGCGACCTACATATCAGTTATTGATTGAGCTTCCGCTAATGAGGCTGGCGCACCGTCACCGTCTGATTGATATATTATCTCGATGGCGCGCAAAACACCGCCGACCGGGGTTTGTTACACGGTGTTTTTGTTCCCTTACTCCTCGCCCTGTGTTAATATAATGTCTAATAAATCTTGCAAGGGAAGGGGGTGGGGGTGGGGGGTGGGAAGGCGCGCGCGCGCTTCGTTGATGGGTTCTCGGCGTTTTGTGGTAGCTAATTGACGACTGCCACGCACCTGTTGTCGTGGGTTGGAACCAGGGGGAGTCCTTATTCAAATCAGAGTTATACTTACAATTCTGCATCCCTTGGGTGCTGCTGGGTGGCTCACAAATTTCTCCCATCAATTCGGCTTGCCCGCGATACACATCACAGAGAACCTTTAAACAGGCAAAAATGTTATCCACTAATGCGATGACTGTTGAAGAAGGAACCGTCAGAATTGTAAAATAAGAAACTTTAAAATTAGCATTTATTTTAATTTTGTTTACATTAAAACATATCGGGAATAACATTGCAGGCTTTCGGTTAATTGAACCATCTGCAAAAACTTAAGTCTTCTAGAGTGGCATAAAATTTTAAATTTATTTTTAAAACAACCATGGTGCCCAGCGTTGCCACATGTACCTATTTATATAAACCTGAAAAAGAATTTAATTCTATATTAATCGTAAGTCAAGAAGTGATGTAGTACAATTCCTTATCGAATAATGAATAATAAAGGTAGACAATTCAGACAACAAAAAGTGATAATATAAATACAACACAACGTTTCAGGCCTTTCCGAAAAGGTTTTTGTAAATAAAATATTGTCTAGTATTAGTAAAAAAAACTGTAATTATTTATTAAATATAAACATATGTAAAAATACAATGTTAAGTATTTTTTCCAAATTTAATTTTATAAGAGTCTAAAATAAACTCATAACCGTCAAAAAATAAAATTTATGTTACAAATTACAATTTACAATTGAATTATAATTATTTTTTGTCAGCATTAAAATTTTCTTAGTATTATGGAGATAAAAGATTTATTAAAAAGACCAGGTTATATAAATTTTAATTCTAGAAACATGTCTTCAAGACTTATAAAAAAATTCCTGTTTCGGAATAAATTACAAAATAATACTAAATTATAATTTATGCAAACGACTGAGGCAATTTACAATAAATAAAATTAAATTAAAAGTGGATCAAACGATAAAGTAACTAAGAAGTTCCCTGTTGTAGAGGACCTCATAATATTCATCTAAAGAATTAGGTAATAAATAAATGAAAAAGAAAAAATACTAAACAGTTTAATTATGGTAGGCTATAACATTAAATTTAAATATTAGAATTTTTTTTAGGGTAACAGGCTACATGAGGGTAATCCACATGGTGGCAACTCCCCTTTAATAACATAGGAAGGTATTTGAAAAGGGGGATGCGGAAGGGTGGAGGAAAGGGCCCCCGGGCTATAGTTTAAGGATCCTACCCGGCATTCGTCTAAACGTAATGCAGGGAAAACCCGAGATAAACCTGCATTAGGTAGGTCGGGCATTGGGTACTTGTTGGTACAGATTCCATGTAGCCTGTTGCCCTAAAAAAATAATAGATAAAAAACATTTAACATCCTCTAAAGCTCAATTGCTCCATTTATATTTTAATCGATACCAAATTGTAATACACCGTTAAGTTTTTGTATGTTTCACGTCAAGAGATATAGTTCTTCACATGATACGCAAACTAGTGCGTTAGTTACACACACCGTAGGGGTGGAATTCAGACGATCAATTATTCGACCCCCTAATCCGATATCCCACTGTGTACAGCGGCGCTTAAACCTCGTCGGAAACTTTGAACTACGTCCAAAGACCAACATGAGTAGCCCTGCCTATTGTCATACGAGTATATACGTATATATGCTTCATCGTTGACGTCATGCAACGTTGCTTACGGCGGGTGGTTCTTCCTTACTACGTGTTTGAGCGCTCTTAAATTAAGGAAATAATTACCTACGTCGGTAAGAGATTTAAAAAAACAATTGGGGGGGGGGTTGAAGAATAGTTAAAATATTAAATGAAAGTTATATTTTTTTTGTTGGAGGTTGGGGGAACTGTTTGCAAGTTGATATATTTATTCCCTTCAAGAACAGGGCAACTTTGGCGTCCAATCAATGCGACTCTCCTAATGATCTCCAATGTGGGCGTGGCGTCAAACAGAAATAAACGATTCTCCTCTGGAAGGGTTCAAAGTTTCATTCTCGAATAAAGCGAAAACGAACAGTAGCGAGAAGGGGTGTGTGTGTGTGTGTGTGTGTGTGTGTTTGTATCGTGACTGAAACCTTGAAGACATTCGAGTTGTAATCTCCTCCAGTTCAACTGAATATAATATTTACATACTACGACAGTGAGATAATTTACCGTAATTTATAATCATTAAACGGCATTCATTTATTTCATTTCTATCGAAGAATTTACAGGAAATACTCCAAATATTTTCCCCTGTCGTTTGGTGACATATTAGGAAATATTTATTAAATAAAACAAGAGTTTAATTTTGTCTGTATTCATCAATTCTTTGTTGATTAATAATTAATTAAACCAACTTATTTTAAATTTAAATAAACATTTTATGATACATAACACTTTGCCTTTTAAAGCCGTTTGGCATAGTGGAGCAACCATTTTGTAAGAAATTGAAACTAGCGTCACGCTGACCACTTGTCAGTCTTAAATCCAGTATGTGTCATGTAAGACGACACTCCCAAGGTCATCAAAGGGCTGCAGCACCAAGGACGAGAATAATAATAATAATAATTGTAAATTAGCTCTCTTAGTAAGATTTAAAAAAAACTATATAAAAACCAAAAAAAATTGCACAGTGATGACATTAAACAAAAAAAATTAATTTTATTTGTTAGCCCGAAAATAAAAATTGTAAGATGAAAGTCTGATCCAAACTGAAATTTAAATAAACATTAAATATTTATAAATTAAACTATTGATATCTTTGTCTAATAAAACACAACCAATACATAAATATAATGGTTACACCCCAACAAAAAACAATAACAATTTATTCAATTAGGACAATATGATCAGGCTAGTTATAATATAAATAAATTAGTGAAGTGTATTTTCTTATTACACAATATGTATTTATTTAATCTATAAATGCGTAGTTTACCCCGGTAGTAGATTCATGAAATTATAATTTAATTACAAATTAAATAAGGGAAGTTACAATAAAGGTAAAGTAGAGGAATCGAATATAATTATTTTAAAATATAACCTAGGAACATTATTACAACTATAAATAATGTATATAATATAATAATAATTAAATAATAATTTTTTAAAACTGTTAAAGAACGCATTAATATTATACTGGCCTGAAAAGATGAAAAGTGGAAAGATATCTGCAACCAGAGATTAATTATCTAAGGAGGCAAAGATGTTAACATCAAAGTATGACATAATGTATGTTAAAATATAATACATAAGTTTGTCTATATTTTTCTTTTTATTGAAGTGAAGAGAAATGAACACAATTTTTCAAGGACTAAATTACTAAGACTTATTATTTTATTATTATGATCATTTTTCTTCTTCCTACAATATAGTATTATTTATTTATCTGTTACACTTTTCTTTATCTATTTATTTTAAACTGCCACAACAGCTGTTTATTTAAAGATTAATGATATTAATAAAACTGCATATCAATGGTTTTGCATTTTCAGATACTAAAATTATAAAGAAACATATTTATACGTGTTGAAACAATTTGTTGTGAAATAAAACAAAACAAAATTATACAAGCTTTTTAATTTATTTTATATTATGTAAAAAGAATTTTTCATTATTTTAAAATTATTCGGTCCGTTACATTGTTACAATTATATTAATCCCTTCTCGTTTATTTAATTTTTCACACTCTCTTTGTCCTTTATATATATATATATATATATATATATATATATATATATATATATATATATAGAAACTCATACAAATGAGTTTAGATATAGCGTCACAGATGTTATACGCAGCAGCGAATAAATGATATCGCTGAAACAATTGAACATCGTCTTATTGTTGTTTACATTATACAGTTCAAATACAGTTTCTTCGTTTAGCGTACAATTGAACATCGTCTTATTGTTGTTTACATTATACAGTTCAAATACAGTTCCTTCGTTTAACGTACTTCAGAGTTTATATTAATTTATATAGTACAGCTTCTGTTCTATATATATATATATACATATATATATAGTACTATTTTATACGACAAAATTTATGAGAAAATGTCTCAATGCGAAATTTCAATTAAATCAGTCGGACTTAAATAGTAAAAGTGTTAGACAAAAGATAATTCGGGGGTTGGAAGAGAACTGAGATCTTCTAAATATATGTTTCTCAAAAAATTGGTCTTCAAAAGGGATACAAAATTTCCATCATAAGTATTTATTATTTCTCTTATTTACCTTCTTCTCTGTCGAGCATTTTTTTATTTTTTACTGACCTTTTTTTTAAATATATTTTGAAAATGAAATATTATTCATCAATTTTTTGGTTTCAGATTCAGAGATAATGGAAATTATCACATATTTTAACTTTGAGGATTTTTATAGTCAATATTTTTGTTCCAGGGGGAATAAAAAAAACCATTACATTTCTACTTTTACCTCTGTCTTACGTCTACAAATTTTTCTTCTCTCAACACCCTTAAAAGTTTACATTGGCTCTGATGATACGAGTAGTGATATTATACTACGCCTTTCATTTGTAATTAAACGTCTACCTCGGAAAAGTGTAATAGGGTGATTTCTGAGGCATGGAAAATTAATTATAATACATAACGGTGGTCACTAGATTTATTTAAACAATATTTATATCTCCTGAAATATTTATAAAATTAATTGAATTTTTTTCTCAACTGTTCTCCGCCCTGTTATATTTCGCCCCCTCCCCCCGAACTACGCCAGAGAATTATTATTATTAGTGACGTCACTGGTCGACTCTGTCCACGGTTACAGTGTAATTTTTATTTTTTTACAAGTTTGTGATAATCTACGGATCTCGGTCGAGTTTCAGATTGCCTGTTTCTCCCTTTAATGAGTGGGGGGGTTCTTTTAACCTGCCACGTGTGAGCCTGATTGGAAGTTCTTTTTCTCTCTCTGTGTGTGTGTGTGTGTGTGTCTGTCTGAATGAAGCGCTTCTATTAGGCCACATTGATTTCCTCCGACCTGAGTAATACATTGAATAACCGAAACAAATTGGCGACCGTGTTCTATGGGAAGCCGTAGCAGGTCTTCAGCACCTCGATCGATTTACAGATGCACTTTATTAAATTACAGGGAGTCACATGAGGTCCTCCAAGGTTAAGTTCTTCTCTGTGTCTGTAAGTCTTCGATAATGTAATATATATAGTCACTCTTGAGTGTGTGTGTACGCTTTGGTAATAAGTATTTTAAAGTTTTTCACGTTGTTTGTGTGTCGGCTTAACGAAATCTAATGGTTGTGAGGGGATGGAAAGTATGACGTTTAGCGTACTCAGGTCTGATTCTTTAAAGGAATGTTAGCTCGAGGGTAGGATTCCTCAAAGATAAGAGTAATAATTAGTAAATCTCAACCAGCGATTATACTGAAATCTTTGACGCATTTCAGAAGGTGACGAAATCCCTACTCTATCCATCTATATAATACAAAAGGATGTATGTTTGTATGTATGAATTTACGTTAATCTCTATACAGATTTAAACGTGTGACCAGGTTACAACAAAAATGGGTTCACATATCCTTAAAAACACGAGAAACGTAACTGTGCGGGTAATAAACAAATAGCAAAAAGGTGGAAAGAATTATTAATTTAAAAATGTGATCATTTTGTGTTAAATCACTGCGCGCCAAGAGACCGTGACGTCACGCGAAAGAGAGAGAGACGTTACTACGCGACGGGAAAAAGAAATAGTTCCTTTTTCCCCGTAACCAAATAAAGCATGAATAGTTTCGTTAAATAAAATGTATAATTTTATCGAAGTAGCAGGGGTGGAAATATTTAAACACGGTAAAAATCAAAATCTTTAAAGTTTAAATTTGAGATAATATACAGTAACTTTGAATCTGAAACCAAAAAATTGACGACCGATATTGCCTTTTTAAAATATATATATATATATATAAAAAGGTCAGTACAAGATAAAGAATAGTTAGACAGAGAAGTAGATAAGTAGGAGAACAAAATCAATAAATACGTTTGAATGATGTGATGGATACATTAAGGTAAACAATTTTTATCCCTTTTGATGACCAATTTTTAGAAACATATATTTAGAGGATCTAAGTTGTCTTCAAACTCACGAATTATGTTTCATGAAACAGTTTTACTATTTAAATATATCTGATTGAATTGAAAGTTCACCTTAAGACATTTCCTCATAAATGTTCTCGTGCAAAACAGTATATATATATATATATATATATATATATATATATATATATATATATATATATATGTATGTATATATATATATATATACTGAGAGTTTTTATTAATTTATATAGTGCAGAAGCAATGTATATATGTATATATATATATTTATTAATTTATATAGTGCAGAAGCATATATATATATATATATATATATACTGAGAGTTTTTATTAATTTATATAGTGCAGAAGCATATATATATATATACATTGCTTCTGCACTATATAATAAAACTATATATATATATATATATATATATATATATATATATATATACATTGCTTCTGCACTATATAATAAAACTATATATATATATATATATACATTGCTTCTGCACTATATAAATTAATAAAAACTCTCACTTCTGCACTATATAATAAAACTATATATATATATATATATATATATATATATACATTGCTTCTGAACTATATAAATTAATAAAAAGTCTCATTACGTTAAACTAAGGAACTGTATTTGAACTGTATAATGTAAACAACAACAAGACGATACTCCTCTGTTTCAGCGATATCATATACTCGCTGCCGCGGATAACCTCTGTGACGCGTTATCTAAACTCTGTTGTAAACATGCGAATTCCGCTACATATATATATATATATATATATATATATATCAAAGAGAGTGGAAAAAATTAATAAACGACGAAGGGGGTTAATACAATTGTAACAATGTAACAGACCGAATAATTTGAAAATAATAGAAAATTATTTTAACATAATATAAAATAAAATCCGGAAGCCAATAAATTGAAAAACTTGTATAATTTTCTGTTTTCTTTCACAACATATTGTTTCAAATCATGTTTAACATATGTTTCTTTAGAATTTTAGTAGCTGAAGATGGAACACCATTGAATAAATTTTTAATAATACCCTTATTCATTAAATTTTTATCTTGAGTTTTTTTTTATCTATTGTTTTGTTATATTATTATTATATTATAGTTGTTTTACTTATTTTGGACAGGTAACTTTGTGTTCCAGAATTTTTCGTATTTTTATGTTAACTTCTAATTATTTGTAATTGTTCCATCCAATTATTATTTTGTAATTTTATGTTCCGACGTATCCTATTTTCTCATACAAGGACAAAATGGAATAAAGTTAATGAAATCAAAAATATCACACTTGAGAATCTAAAATTGAGAAATAAGTCAGAAAAAAATACACATGATTTTTTTAGAGGCAGAGGTTAATTTATTGCAAGAATCGGCCAGCAAAATAGGCTTCGTGTTATTTAGGAATCGTTGGCGAAGAAACGAAAACCATATAAATTTTCGTAAGAAGTTAGAAAAAATAAAATAAAGGTGTTTCAGAAATCCTATTAGAGATTTCTAGCGGCTGTAGAAGGGACTAAGTCGATAAGGAACCCATGTCCAAAAATGTACCAGAACAGAAAATTTCGCAGAATAGTTTATGATTAATCTACAAAAATTAAATAAGCTATTGACGTATATTTACTGACATTTTAAAATAATTTATTCAAAATAACAAGGTCGTTTCAGATTAATTTTGATTACCTTCATCAGGTTGATTAATAATATTGTAACAAAAAATATCTGTAAATTATCGTCGGTATTTTAATGAATTTAAATTATTAATGGAGTAGAATAAAATTAAAATATTAATTTTCATATATGATGGTAATTTGTTCCTTTTTTTTTAAAAAAAAAGCTTTATTCCCAATTTAAAATCGTTTAAGTATTTTTAATAATGTTTTTAATGACAATATTTGAGACTGGATTCTCCTAGATTATTTGTTTTATCTTGTATTAGTATTTTAATGTATTATGTTTGTTTTTTGTTTCAATAACTGTCACTTTTCCCTCAGGAATTTTATCCTTTGTACATAGATATTTGTTACTGGGGATTATATGTGATTTTTTTACAGTCATTATGAAAGGATTAGATTTTTCCAAAGGACGGTTTTCAGCTCCCGTTTGCCGAACCATATTTTACGGGACATTTTTAATGAAACAGGATTCGATTGATTAATCCAATTTCTGATACCTTGCCTTCGAGAACGTGGATTACCATAAACGATTCGTTTTCAAAAATAAAACTTTTTTCATTTAGAACGTCGTCTAACTTTCACAATGTAAGAGTTCGCTGTTTTAGTTAGACGACTCCCAGCTTTTTTTTTCTATTATAAATCATCCCCTTTAGTGGGAAGAGGGGGATTGCAGTGAACGTTTGGCGCTCACAGGGAGAAAAAAAAATTTTAAAAAAACCTCTCGGTGGGCTGTCAGTGAAGTTTTTACATCTAGCCGCCATATCTGCGAATAATTGAGGCGGCAGCACCGGGCGAGAGGGTTTCATGTGTATGGTAATCATGCTGTCGAAACTTAATTCTTCGAACGGCTTCAAACTAGAACGCCAATGACAGCGGAATTTGTAATTCAAATGCTCATAGCTAGATGGAAGGAAATTAGAATGGATGATCATACCGAGGCATTCCGATCGCAAATGGTTTGTGGTGGTGAAGGAGGAGAGGGGGTGGTGGTGGTGGTGGCGGTAGCTGAGACTTGGAGGTGCAGTCGTGCGTGAACCTCGTTCCTTTACCCAGAATCGTCTCGTAAATCACCTGCACTGTGTGTGTGTGTGTGTGTGTGCTGCTGCTGCTGCTTCACCGTCGTACCTTGCAGTCGATATGATTAAATAGTCGAAAAATCGTCTCCGTTGGCAGGTTGGCTCCAATTTGTCAGTAGATACGGAGATCTTCAGCTCTTAACAACAACCCCCGCGGCTTCGGAACACACAATAGTGTTAAATAGGCAGCCCCGCAATGCTCGGTCAAACACTTCTTAAACCATGGCAGTAAAAAAATATACAGATGCTTGATTTTTATTCAGTCGTCGATCACCACAAAATATGTTTTTCATCATTCAGAGGGATGAGATTGACGGACTAAAGCAACAAATCACATCACCGATAAATAATTTATTATCTATTTTTTATTTAATAAGTTTGTGCCCGGCGTTGCCACGTGTTCTTATTTATATACACCTGAATTTTTTTTTAATTCTATATTAATCCTTAGTCAAGAAGTGATTTAACCTAAATCTAACTGTTCCTAGTTCCGTACACACTTTCCATAGATAATAGTGAATTAATTCAACAGATGTAAAAATACATTGAATTTTATTGCATCAGTCGCAACAAACATACCTCCGGATTTCTTCTTAAATATACTCCTTGACTACTGCAGGATATAATTGTCCCTCAGTCTTCAGACATTACCAAAGATTAAATTCTTAGCTAGATTCACAATGTAAACAAATAGTCGCCATATTGGAGTCACTAATATGGCGCGAAAATTAACTTACATTTTCCTGCAACGATCGTAAAGTATTCGTATTGTTTATTATTATAATTCGATGGAGCCTTACTGGATAAACTTATACGTTTTATTCAATGTAAACATTTCTGCATTATTTAATTACACATTCTTCATTTTAATCAGTGTAATATAATCACAAAGACTAGATGCTTCACATTAAAACAATCGTCACAGCTATTAAACTAGACACATACACGATGAAACTCAACAGTTGCTAAGATCATTTAGTGGTACGCTTGAACCTTCTGTTTTCCCATTGTCGTTGCTCCCTTCATTGTTACGCTGACCCTTCGGCTCTCCCATTGTCGTCGCTTTCGAGTTTTGTCAATCGACGAGTGCAGTTGTGTTGCTCTAGGTTCTTCGCACCTGACGAAAAGTTCTGTGCTACTTATATTTTTCCCACACTTATTTCTTCTGAATTGTCTGTCTTTCATATTCATAGAATCCACAAAAAGGTTTATTCTGGGATAAATTTTTAGGAATAACGATAATGCACTTGAAATTAAAAAAATTAGGGGTATTTTATATTGACACGAATGCCAATATAATATGAGTTTCTCTCGTTACTGTTGCCTCAAAAACCTTTTATTTTTAAAAAGAAAAATTTAACCGCCATTTTGGATAAATCGTACCTAATTCCGTTGACGCAACAAAGTAGCCACATAATAACCCTGACACTTTTATAAAAGTGGCGTAATCCTTGTCTGCTTTATTTTTATTTTTTATTCCGCGGGGGAGGTGTGTGTGTGTGTGTGTGTGAAGGGAAAAAAATGGAGGAGAAAGAATTTCGAGCTATGTTGGCTATTATTTTTTACAGCCCCGGAGCTGAGCTTCAATTCTGGGTTTCACTTTTTCTGTCTCCGTGTGTGTGTGTGTGTGTTATTTTTTTTCACCCTCCCCCCTCCCCTGCTGCTACCGCCTCGCAGCAAGCGCGTTTCGCGGCCTTTAGTTATGCCCGTTTCATATGGAGAGCGCTCGTATATCAAAACGAAATGGCACCATATCCGGCTCCACATTGCACAGTTAACTTAATCTGTGCCCGTTAATTCGCGCCCTCCCAATCCCGCCGAAACGTTGCGAAACTTTAGCGAGAGAGAGGAAAGGGGGCCCGCTCGTCCCCTGTTCCAAAGCTAACGGTACCCGTTTTATTAGTTTACGATATTGCAATTAAACTAAGGGTCATATTTTAGTCCGCGGGCTCTGAACCGCGGATATGGGTGTGTTGCGGTTCGCTCTCATTGGTCAATTGTGGGGTGGTGGTGGTGGTGGATGTACCTATCGTTAATTAGAACTAATTTGCTATTTCGAATGTCTCGTTATTTATAATTACTCGGTCCGCATTCGCGCCGGTGCTGTAACGACGTTACGTCTTTCTTCCAGCCCTTTTGATATCCAATTATTACAACACACACAGACAACTACGTCCTCGAACCCAGCTGCTGTATAAATAACCTTCAACAAACTGATGAATGGGAGCAAAATGTCAGGGCCTATTGGAAGAATACTTTGGGAACAGACATAGATAAAAAGTAATACACCTATTCAAAATGTCACTTATTTATAAAATGGAACGTCCAGAGAAGAGACAAGACAACAAAATATTTATTCCCTGAAAGGAAATTGAGCAGGATCGTGTAAAACATTCTCGAGAATTTTTCCTGCTAAAAAGCAATTTATCTCTCAACCTACCGCCAGTATATGGACGGTAGATCTGGAAATATATATTGTAATTAACACAATTAAACTAATTATTCAATTTAAATTTAAATAAGCCCACGTTAGAGCACAAAATGTAATATTCAAAATTTATTCTAGAAAATTTATTTCATTAGATTTTTACAGTGAAAAGGATTTTAAATATAAACAAGAATTCAAAATATAACAAAATTAATGTAATAAAAGCAAATTTTATCTCAGGGGGAAATTTTACAAGTTGGTATTGTTGGGCCACGGCTTAATTTTCAGGACCGCCTCCAATAAAGATAGTTGCAAAATGACAATTAAAATCTTACAATGCAAAATTATCCTGACTTAAGTAATTATTGAAATTCGAAATCAGACCATAATTATATTTATAAATTAGGTTTACAATAATTAAAATTCATTTTTTTGTTTACTTTACCCTTAGCGGTTCGTCTGGGATCGATCTCACTCGATTTTTGTTACACACATCATCAGACAGGCCGCCATGTTTCACTGAATTTAAGAATGTTGTATTTTTCAAACAGAAAGAACTTTGTGCTTTTAACTGTTGATAACGTTGTTTTTTTAAAACTTTGATAATGGCATGAATATAGTAGCAGTAAAGAAAATACTTCAGACTGTCGACTCGTAATTCAAAAACCTGGGGACTTTAATATAATATGTCTCTGCTGCTTAATCACACTTACTCAAATATGGTCCAAACAACTCTTAATTACCTACTCCTCAAACTTTCGCCGTTTTGGTCCAAGAAACTCTGAATATCTGAAGTCCTGTACGTCTCAGTGCTGCCTGAGGCAACAATGCAACTCTAGCAAGCAAGCATTGTAGGTTTCATATTATTGTCGACAATCCTCATATTTACGCCGCCGATAATGAAAATCGTAAAATTTTGTTTATTAAATAATTACATATTCTTAACTACCACAATATATATATATATATATATATATATATATATATATATATATATGACGGGGCTAAAGTAGATTCGGAGACACTCAAGAGGTGCCATTAAATCTAACATATAAAAGCCATAGAGGTAAGATCGTAAGCGGACTTTAAACCCCCATTTATAAAGTGAAAATATTAATTTACAACGGGATTCCCTGAAAAACCACCCCTAAAAATTAACGAAATTTTTTTAACTTCTTCTATATAATTAAAAAAATTATTAATTAAATAATTTGCATCCCATATATATATATATTTACATCCCATATACATATATAGTTCTCATTTGAAAAATACGAATGGGAGTGGCTCACATTTTCGACGCGTCACATCTGTTTGAAACGACATAGTTTGTAATCCACATGCACATGGAATACACAATTAACGACATTTGCATTTGTCAAAGATTATTTAAAATTGTTGTCGTCATTGCCTGTGTCGAAGCTGGGGGGGGGGAGATTGTCTTCATATTTTAGTTTTGTTCCGTTCTATAATGTTTTTTTTTATGTTGTTTTACACGAAGAATGCTGTCGGACGTTGGAACGTAAAAGTTGTTAACGTAAATGTCTGAAAATTAATTTACAATTATTAGTGAGTTAACGCTGGGTCGTTTTGTCTCCCATTAAAAGTATATACAGTCGAGATTTGAGTCCGTATGAACGGAATCAACATCAGATAAATAATTGTACCGCAAATCAGTAAGAAAAAAAAATGGATTAAAATTAATATAAATTTAAAAAATTAATCTGATGGTATTTTGATGCAAGGACTTGATAAATCATATATTCAGCTCCCACAATGCGCTTCCTTTTCCTGTTAAACATGATTTAAAGGATCTTTCTATTCAATCGCCATTTTGATTGAAAAAAAAAATTGAAATAATTCATCCAAGGCCTCGCAGTATCATTCTTGTTAATAATTACAACTTATTATTTTAAACAAAACCCTTAATATAATTTTCAAACTCGAGTCACTTCAACTGTGGACAGCCTCACGTCATTTGTTATTTGTAAGAGAACTAAACAAGTTTTTTTTCGACGTTTATTTATTAAATTTTATAAAAAATGTCACATCAAGTTGTGTGTTGAAGTTAAAAATAATCCTAATGGAATATGAGGCTGAGTTTTATTTTTTTTCCGATTCAAGGGATGTCAGTAGGGGGGCAAAAAAAATGGGACAGTGTTCTAGCAATCCTGATGACTCTTACTGGTAAATCGAATACTGGTTCAGTGCAGTCTAGAAATAAAAAAATCGGTTGTTGAGTCCAATGATCGCTGACACAGTTGAAGGAAAAAACCGATCTAGATTCTAGATTGAAGCATGGCTCGTAATATCAATGATTAATTATTCTCCCTTTGGAATTTTGAATCATCTTACAGATAAAAGAATTTCATTTTTAAAATGTTTCGTAAATTGTTTTTAGCAATATAAAAGAAAGTAAAGTTTGGAAAAATAAGAAGAATTTTATCCCGCATATTTTTGTACGTGTAAGTGTCACCTTGAAGCAGTGTTTATAATTTATTTTTCTGAAGGAAACGTCCTTCTTCTTCGTGTTATTCGCAATGAGCGATTAGTTTTTGAGATTTTCGTACTTTTTTACTTTTGAAATTTTTTTATAATTATATATATATATATATATATATATATATATATATATATATAAACGTTACCCTTATAAAATGACGTGGAACGATGGGGGTGATAATAATCTGTCTTTACTTTGTCCGACATTTTGGAAATTCATTTCCAACAAATGCGCGCGTGTTGAGGGAAATGTTCGGAGACTCGAGCCTGATGTCTATTTCACCCATCCCCCTCCCCCAATCCAACCCCCAACCCCTTCCCTCCTCCTCCACGCATTTGTATCGTTTCACTGAATGGCCACAATTCAGCTCGAAATGCACTTAACATTTTCTGTAGTAGTAGTAGTAGTTGTAGGTAGTAGTGGTGGTGCCTTGAAATTTATGTCGGTCCTGAGGTACTGCAATCCTTAACCACTCTATTCAACGAACGCGGCATGGAAGGATTGCAACAAGTAACACGCTTGGTTTCGTGTGTGTGTGTGTGCGTGTGTCACGTGCATATTAAAGTGACCCCTGCAAGGTGACTCTGGTCTTTACAAGCAATTGATGAAGGAACGTGTCCTCTAAACCACAAAAGTTGAATTAAAATTTTTGGAAAATATTTGAAGAAGGTTCAGAAAGGTATCGAAACGTCGTCAGAATATGAATAAAAAATAAATTGTGTCCCTTTAAGGTCATCAATTGTTTCTGTTTAGTTCCAAAACAAAAGATGAATTAAAATTTTTGAAAAATATTTGAAGAAGGTACAGAAAGGTATCGAAACGTCGTCAGAATATATACAAAAATAAATAGTGTCCCTTTAAGGTCATCAATTGTTTCTTTTTAGTTCCAAAACAAAAGATGAATTAAAATTTTTGGAAAATATTTGAAGAAGGTACAAAAAGGTATCGAAACGTCGTCAGAATATGAATAAAAAATAAATAGTGTCCCTTTAAGGTCATCAATTGATTTTTTTAGTTCCAAAACAAAAGTTGAATTAAAATTTTTTGAAAATATTTGAAGAAGGTACAGAAAGGTATCGAAACGTCGTCAGAATGTAAATAAAAAAATAAAAAGTGTCAGTATAAAGTTATCAATTGCTTTATTCTTTTTTTTAAATTTAAACTTATGGAAATACCTGAAGATGGTACAAAAGGGTATGGAAACGTCGTCACAATTTAAATAAAAAGTGTGTGTTTAAATCCATCATTTGTTTTATTAATTCAAAACAGACGTTAAATTAAAACTATTGAAAAATATCTAAAGATGATACCAAAAGTTATCGAAACGTCGTCACAATAAAAAGTAAAAAAGTATATGTTTAAGGTCATCAAATATTTTATTTTTATTTTTAAGACGGATGTTTAATTAATTTTTTATATTACAACTGTAATACCGTTAGTAGAGACAAAGAATTATTATTTTTTTGTTATTATTCATATTATTTTACTTATGTTGGTCAGGGAAATTTGTGTTCCAGTATTTGTTGTTTTTTGTGTTAACCTCAATAATTGTTTGTAATGGTAGCATCCAATTATTATAGTGTAATTTTATGTAATGACGTGTCCTATGTCCTCATACGAGGACTAATGGAATAAAATAAATCAAATAAAATTCCCTTAAGGCTTAATTAACCTTTCTCCATACGAGCTCCTTC
Organism: Zhengitettix transpicula; assembly: GCA_037074705.1. Classification (NCBI taxonomy): domain Eukaryota; kingdom Metazoa; phylum Arthropoda; class Insecta; order Orthoptera; family Tetrigidae; genus Zhengitettix; species Zhengitettix transpicula. The sequence goes on from CM073591.1 coordinate 20,356,956, forward strand.
AGGTCTTTATTTTGAAGGAGTGTGCTATGTATTTAACAATATCACTCGTAAACGTGTAAGGATGTTTGGGTTAAAGCTAGTGAATTCTAAATTATGATTTATTTAAATTGTTCCGTTAATAATATAATATCTGAAGAGGTTCCTAATCGAACTCATTTTAGTTAGTACGTGATTTTTCAATTCTTTTAAATAAACATTCTGACTGTTGGCTATTTTTCTTCTAATTGATTGCTTCCGTTTTTCTTTAAGTCGAACCGTCTTACGTCATCACGCTTCGCTCCCTCTGTAATCTGATTTTTGTTTTTTTGCGGATGTAAAATACGCAGAGGAAGCTGGGTGGTCTCCGTCGCGTCCGCCCGCCACCTGTTCCTTTGCAGCAAGTGTCCCGGATCTTGGTTTATTTCAGGGAATGCGCCGCTGCCGGAAGCTGGAGCATCACTCCCGCCAACAGCCGGAAATTGAAATCTTTAACGCCGCTCGCCGCCCTCCGATGCCATTCATTTTATTTTTATCAAAACGAAACTCATAACACGGAGCACCTTCCCCCCCCCTCTCCCTCCCACCCAGCATCCATCGCTTCTCCCATCACTCTACCACTCTCCATTCTACAAAAATAATGTCACTTGAGTATCTTCGTCGTCTTTCTTTTTTTTTCTCTCTCTCTCTCCCTGCGTCGTTCCTCCCGCCGCGTTTCCCAGTCTCAGGGGATTTTTTTTATTTCTCTCTCTCTCTCTCCATCATCCCTTGGAGGAAAAAAAACGTATAGCCTGCTCCTATCTATCATAGGACAGATAAACTGTAGTGGAAATTGAAAACGTCTTCCTCAGATGTCGCGCGGGAATCTGGCGGTGGATTTGGCGCCGCGTCATCTTTCCATGCATATCAACTTTTGGGTCGTTTAATATAGTCCTCGAAATACGAAAACCTTCTAGAGACTGTCTCGGATGACGCGAAGGATTATTTTGCAAATAATAATAATAATATTTCCCCCCCGTCACAAAAGCTATTCTATTGAAATTTCATTTATCCTCCTCATTCTACATGTAGTATTTTTTTTTTGAGGATTAAAACCATCATTAAGCTGTTTGATAATTAGTCCTGTTTTAATTAGTACCATTTACGTAAAAGCACGCTGATGAATTCATTGCTTCTGCTCTATACACATTACCAGGCAAATTTTGTATTTATAAACAGAAGGGTTGTTTTTTCCTAATTTTTTTATTCGAAAAAAAAAATTAACCTTCCAACGTAATAAACCGATAAAGAGATAATTAGTGAATCATTTACGCTATCGGTTACAATGACTTGGGAAGCTTTGACGATGCTCAGGCTAATGAGGCGATGAAAATTTTATTATTCAGCTTATTAGTAACTTAATGGGACGTTTCAGAAACGTATGTAAAATGCTTATGTATACTGTATACGTTCATTTAATTAGGTGAGTGACACTTATTTTTGTTATTCCTACAAATTGAGGATTTTTCACCACAACATTATGTGGACTTCGTTTCACCTTCATGAACAGAAACTGTTGTGTTTTAATAAATGTTAAGGGTCTTAGATTGTCATTTTAAATTTTTTTTTATCTATAAATTTATTTTTTTCCTAAAATCTAGTATCCAACCATGGTACATTCTATATAAACGTACCCTAACTTCAATTAAAATTATTTTTATTTATTTTTTAAAGTATTTAAGCATATAAAGTTCCTTAAATCCTCACCTAACTTCTTTTTTTTGTATTGATTTATTTACAGCCCCCTCAGCAGGTTATTAGTGACTCTTGTATGGGAACTCATTTATCCGTGTTGTTCAAGAGCTGCTCTCACGCACACAATCATACAAGTGCTCGCCAGGGATACGAAGCCGGGACCCCATTAGTTGCGAGGCGGTCACGCTGACCCCTGCACAACAGGAGGTTAACTTTTTTCCCCCCAGAATTTTCTACATATTTTCTATATATATTATATTCAAAAAAATTCATTCATAATGTTTTAATTTGTTTAATTTTATTCCATAAGTCCTCGCATGAGGAAATAGGATACGTCAATACAAAAAATTACAATATAATAATTAGATGCTACATTTACAAACAATTAGAGGTTAACATAAAAGTACTTAAAATCGGGATCACAAAATTCCGTCTCCAACATCAGTAAAATATTTTGAATAATAACAAAAATAATAATTCTTTAACTATAATGAGGGTATAATATAATATTTACTTATAAAAGTATTCAATGTGTACTAGTAAATAATTAATGTTTCGAGAATTAACTACAATAAAATATAGAATTTACACATCACACAAGAATGAACACAAAACCCTTCACACCCGCACACACACTAGGAGGAAACACAAACGACGGACGAGTGACGTCACGAAACAGAGGGAAGAGGAATCTGTAAAAATCAGGCCCTCGGTCATGAAACAGACAAACAAAAGAGCAGGAAAGACCAACAGTGACTAAGCAAGTTCTGAAGGAAGTAGTTGTTATTAGCAACACATTCAACACTTGTGCAGTCGGTTTTTTTTTAAAAAAAATTAATTATTAGGGGAACGATCAAGAAACTCCTGCGCTGAGTAAAACACCCGCGGCCTTGCAGTAGAATATCTTTACACTCAATCCCAAAACTGTTGTAGTTATTACTGTTCTTTACATCTGTAGGAAGACTATTATCTCTCGATGGTGAATACTTCTCTGGTAGAGGAGCAAAGATCTTAGACCTGAGCGATTTCTAGTCTCGTAATCGAGAGACTCGCCATTCCTTTGAAAAAGATGATTCATGTTCCGCTTAACAAACTTTAAAATTTCTGTGCATAAACACGCTGGGCAGAGATAATATTCGCAGATATTTGGAAAACCGGATTTATTATCCGTATTAGTATGTATTCTAATGGCACGCGTTTGAAATACACATTGCTGAGGTAAAAAGAATGTATATGATATATATATATATATATATATATATCACCGTCACAGATAATTATGTGGAGATTGAAAGTTAAAAAATATATTAAAAGGCTTCAGATGATTTATTCAAGCAACTCTGATGTAATTGAATTTATCGTGACGCTCCTTGTCTGTTAATGGATGTCCTAACTGTATTATTATTATCATTTAGTTTTTGAAGGCCATAAAGGTTCTAACGTCGATCTGGAAGTTTATATAGATGTTAAATTAGATTGAGGGTGGGCCCTCTAAACTAAACCCCCTCTATAGGGGGTCGGGTTGGAGCTTCGGAATCGCCGCTAGGGGTGGATGGGGGTAGAAAAACTGTTAAGTTATATTAAATTTTCGTACCATCTACGTTGTAAGTCTCCTTTAAGAACAATATTTTAACAACAACGAAGTTTCAATATTCGCTTGAACATCCTATTGTTTATACTGCAAGCACCGGGCGGAGCGATTCGGCAGAGCGAGATAGAAACAGGAAGGCCAGAATGGAATATGAGTTTGCTTCCGCGCCGCACGCGGAGGAGAGACAGAGACAGAGAGAGAGAGAGAGAGAGAGAGAGAACGCGCGTTTTTTTTTTCATTTCCGTTTTTTCTTGTTTCCTCTGAGTTTTATTTTTTCCTTCCTCCCTCCTCGCGATCCTGTTCCTGTCTCCCTTCCCCATCAGCGTTTACCCTTTCTGCGTGAGTTGCGTGTCAGCCAGCAGCGGCGGCGGCGGCGGCACAAGTAGTAGTGCCAACAGGAATTAGACAACTTTTACAACAGCACTGTAAACAGTGTCTGTAACGAGCACCGCAGCTTAGCAGATGATGATCGTAGCTGTAGTAGTAGCAGACGAAGAAGAAGAAGAGGGGCCTGCTGCTGCTGCTACGCCGCCGACGCCGCGGATCGCATCACACACCCACGCGCACACACACACACACACACACGGCAATTTATTCGCCGTCTCTGCGACTTAATTAAACTGATTCCCATCCCCCCCACCCCACACGCAGGAACGTTAAACTATGGATAAAGTTGCTTTAACTTTAGTCATATGTTAAAGGGATGTGGCGAGGGGTTGGAGGTGAGGTGAGGTGAGCCCGGGGGGTGGGGAGGGGGTGTCTTTAAATCTCGTGTTAGTTTGAAGACTTATCCGATGCCGCCGCCGCCGCCACGCCAGCTTTAACTTTGCTCACCTATCTTAAAAGTTGCGCGTGTGCGCGTGGGCGGAGTGTTATGTTAATTGAAACGTATAGTTTTGGAGGGTCGGCGGCTGCTGCTTCTCTCTCGCGCGCGCGGGCGTGGGCGTTGAAAGAGCAGCTGTGCAATTATTAATCCAGAGCGTAAGTGTGAGTGTGTTATGAGGGAGGGGGGGACCAGGGAGGAGAGGAGAGGGGGTGGGGGGGTTAAAAGTAGTTTTTGCTAATGCCTTCCTGCGGCGGTAATGAGCAACTTGCTGCCGCAACGAGCTCAGACATATTGTGCCAACTTGAGCTCGCTTGGCTTATTTATGCTTTCTAATTACGAGCGGAAACTCGCACGCGGAGACGAGAACTGGACTCTGCTAACGACCACTTCTTCAGATGCCGATACCTTTTCCCCAAAATTGTACAGCTGGTTTTGCTCCACACACCGCGGGGCTGAGTCGTAAAACTGTCGAGTTGAAACCAGGGTAACATCGCTACGATTACTTCAATATACAATCTCACGTTACCACAATACCACAAGGAACATAGAGGAATGATTATTACGGAAAATAAAATAAATAAATATAATTAAAATATAAAATTTCCGCCTGTTTTAAAAATTAATAATAAAAAAGCCAAATACAGACAAAATAAGGGATGAGAGAAATACCAACAATAACCCACGTAATAACATCACTTCGATTCCCTGTATTTGGCTATTATCTTCTATATAATAAAAAAAAGAACGTATATTTGTATGTACGTATGTATTAATGTTAATTTCTATGCAAATTAAAACGCGTGGACTGATTGACACAAAAATTGGTACACATATTCGTCATAAGACGAGAAACGGTACTGTGGGGGTGAGAAAACCACCTAGCATAAATGTGGAGAGAATTATAATTTAAAAACGTGATCGTTTTGTGGTAAATCACTGCACGACTAGAGACCGTGAGTCACGCGAGAGAGAGAGAGAGAGAAAGTAGGGGCGTTACTACGCGACGAACAGAGGAAATAATCCCTTTTCCGCGTAGACAAATAAAGCAGAAATATTTTCATTAAAAAAAAGTATAATATTATCCATCGATACTCCACCAGAATGATAATAAGAAACAATACGAAATTCTTTACGATCCTTGCGGGAAATGTAAGTTAATTTCCACGCCATTTTAGTGACTCCAATATGGCGACTATTTGTTGACATTGAGAATCTAGCTAAGAATTTAATCTTTGGTAATGTCTGAGGACTGAGGGACAATTATATCCTGCAGTAGTCAAGGAGTGTTTATAAGAAGAAATTCGGAGGTGTGTTTGTTGGGACTGATGCAATAAAATTCAATGTATTTTACAGCTGTTGAATTAATGCACTATTATCTGTGGAAAGTGTGTACGGAACTAGGAACAGTTACATTTAGCTTAAATCACTTCTTGACTGAAGATTATTATAGAATTAAATACTTTGTCCGGTTTATATAAATAAGTACACGTGGCAACGCCGGGCACGAAGGAAATTTTATTTAATAAATCAAAGACAATATTGATTTATATGATCACCGGTAGTTGTGTCGCTCTCGACTCTTCTTCGCACCTGACGAAAGGAACAAGGATGTTGTCACTTTTTTGTCCTAATTGGCTAACTTTCTTATTCATTATTTTCAATCAGACCTAATTGTTTTTAGTTTCTAAAATGGTATGTAATTAAAACAAATTTTCAACGTAAACCTTAGAAGTAAATGTCATCTACAGTCAGATTTTTTATTGTAAATTACAATTCTTATTTTGTCTATTATCTTTATTAGAGGCGTGATAAACGGCCCTGAAATTGAGAGTTCTCACAAAAGGCGAGAGATGAATTTAAAATGTAGCACCTGACGAAAGGTACAAGGATCCCAGATACGTTCTGTGGCATTTATATTACCCTTTTTTAGTCTGTATTGGCTATGTTTATGATTCGCTAAAACCAACAATGTTCAAATTTGTAAATTAGATATTTTTTTTGTTTGTTATCTTTTGAAAAATAATTGTTTAATCTCGTTTTCTATTCTGTATTATTTTAATCTTTTGAATAGCCATATTTGTTTGTCTCTAACGTGTTGGTATTTGTTATATACGTTGTTAAACAGTTAATATTGAATGCTACATAATTTGGAGTCACAACATCGTTGCAATTTCCTTCTTGTAAATTTTATAAAGTCAATTTTGAATATTACAATATATATATAATGTAAAGGCGGACACGCGATCACAATAATGATAACATATAATTTAAAATTAAACTGTACAGATGTTTAAGGATTTAATCTACATTATAGAAAACCAAGAGCTTCGAGAGGTCAGAAAGATCCCCCCCACCCCCCGTAAACTACATTAATGGAGCTAAAGTTCCCAACCCCTAACTACGTCGTTTCCACGGTGTTGTTCGTGTGAGTAATTCACATTTGAGACTTCTGCGTGACCCAGCAAAGCCCAAAGTTTGCATACAATAGCGTCGCTCTGGGAGGCTTCCGGCTGCCAGATTTAGAAACCTGAGCTCCTTGAATGAGGCCTTTATTTAACGATAGTGGTGCCATCTTGATGTTTTGTTTGTCGGCACCTGAGGTCGACAACCTCTCCTCGCATCCTCGGAGGCGACTCGCGACGTAAACGTCACATCGCACAGGATGAAACAACTTCCTTTAAAACCTAATATAATAAATACAATCATTTCAAAATAAATGTTTAATTGCTAATAATATTCGTGTTAGTGGATAGGGATTTTATATCAGTCACCACGTGGTGTAACTACTTGTCCGTCCATTACTATGTTTCAAAAAGAAAAGAAAAACTTCGTCCGGTCAGACTACTACACACTTAAACATAATTCCTAATTAATAATCAATTAAACGACATTAAATTGTGAATATAAAATATGTTGACAGTGGTAACATTATTATTTAGATTACTCCGGTATATATTTGACTTGGAGTAGATCAGTGAGCAAAAGAAAGTGAAAAAAGGCAAAGAAAAGTAAAAAATAAAAGGAAAGAGATCAAGAAAGACAGAAAAAAAGGGAAGATCGTCTAGAATATCAGAAAAAAAACTGTAGAAAGACAGTCAAGAAGATCTCTTTCTGTTCTTGTTTCCTTCGATTTCTGCGCTTGGAGTATATCTTCACAAAATTTTTTCTTTACTTCCAGACGATCTTTCTCGTCATCACTTTGACCTGCCTCCTTCTTTCTGTTTTTCTTGCTTTCTTTGATTTTCTTTTTTTATATTTCTTTGCCTTTTTACGCATTATTTTTCTTGCTCAATGAAATACTAACAAATAAAATTTTATCTGGACGTTCGGACGTTGCTTTATGTCTCTCCGAAACAGTATTTAAAAGACAGCATCAGAAATTATTTTTTATGGATATTTATCTGATGTAACCTTTACACACACACACACACACACACGTTATTTTAGTCAGTCACCAAAATAATTTACACTCGATTACTAGTTATTTTTATTATTTTGAATCAACGAATTTCACCTGTCTGAAGAAGTCCTAAGAAAAGGACAAGAAGTCGGAATATTTAACGTTCTTTTTTTTACAAATTTATGCCTGAAAGTCGTTTGTTAATTTATGTATATTGTAGTAATTAAACAACTCAACTGTAGTATAAATTTTTAGGCACAGGTAATTTTTCAGGTAAATGACCGAACTTGGATTATTTTTCATATTTTATTGTTCGAACACGAGACACGAGATTTCTCAAGGTGTGGTTTTACAACCAAACTCTTTCGTAGGGCGACAGCCCCCGGCGGCTCTCGACGTGGAACTGTTCCAGCGACAATCAGGCTCGCTCACCTCAATTGTTACAGTTCAACAATTCACACAAATACCACGAAAACCCACAATTACACCGTCATCGTGTAAGAAATTGTCACAATCCTCAACAATCCTCAATAAAACACTAAACTACTCCGTCATCAAGTAAGATATGTAACAATCCTCAATCGCTAGGGCTCAACAATTCACATAACCACCAGAAAAACCCACAATAACACCGTCATCAAGTCAGATACGTCACAATCCTCAACAATCCTCAATAAAACACTAAACTACACCGTCATCAAGTAAGATATGTCACAATCTCCAATCGTTACAGCTGAACAATCCTCACAGAAACACTAAGCTACAGCATCATCAAGTAAGATATGTAACAATCCTCAATCGTTAAGGCTCAACAATTTACATAACCACCATAAAAACCCACAATTACACCGTCATCAAGTAAGATAAGAACCAATACTCAACAATCTTCAATAAAACACTAAACTACGCCGTCATCAAGTAAGATATGTAACAATCCTCAATCGTTAGGGCACAACAATTCACATAACAACCAGAAAAACCCACAATTACACCGTCATCAAGTAGATATGTTACAACCTCAATGGTTAACAATCCACACAAGTACCACAAAAACACAACATTACACAGCGTGCTCGTTCACCTCAATTGTTAAAGTTCAACAATCCATAAAAACACAACATACACAGTCATCAAGTTGATATATATATATATATATTATATATATTATTTTATCACATTAATATTATATTAAAATAATTTCCACAGAAGGATCCTAAAAACATTGTTGCTTTAGTGAGGTGTAAAAAATTCGTTATAAAACATTAAAATTTACACCAAATCTTATTTTAATATTCTTAAAATATATGTAACAAATATATCTTATTTTTAAAATTAAAAAATTTACGTCTGATTGAAAAATAATGAGTAATAAAGACAGGAAATACAGACCAAAAAGGGGTAATATAAATACCACACAACGTTTCTGGGATCCTTTTGTTCAGCTTTTGAGTTTTGTCAACTGACCAGTGCAGTTGTGTCGCTCTAGGCTCTCCATAGTACCTGAAGAAAGGAACAAGGATCCCAGAAACGTTGTGTGGTATTTATATTACCCCTTTTTTTCCTGTATTGGCTGTCTTTATTATTCATACCTTATTTTTATTTTATAAAAACTAATTGTTAATTATTTCCGACAAAGTTCCAGTTGGTCGAGAAGGAAGTCGCATAATTTTAAAACAACCCTGTGAAACTAGATTTTCTGCTTAATATTTATTGTATTGTATTACACACGTTGTAATATGGGACGACGGTAAAATGTAATTCGTTTCACTGAATGGTAGTGCCCAATCAATTCCAGCCCAGCGTTTCGAAGGAAGTTGTTGTTGTTGCTTGTGAAGCAGTTTATTATAAGGGTAGGGAAGGAAGTGAGTAGTTTTTACGTTTGAGGGAGAAGCAAGCAATTCCGCGAGCGATGTAATTGACGTTGTGAAAGCCAGGCGAGGCCAACCAGCCTTGTGTATGTAAGTGTGCGTGTGTGTGTTTGTACATGCACACCCACGGACAAATATCAATCCTCTCCCGCCCCTTTTCCTCTAACATAGAACGAGGAGTGGAGGATATAATAGGAAATGCCACCACATGCATTCGTAACACGTTCAAACGGACTGAAATGTAGCGACGCTGGGCTTTGACCCACATTGTTAGATTAATTCATTTACTGTCAGACGATGGTCACGTTCCTATTCTTTGTGTGTGTTTGTGTGTGTGACATCTCTATCTCTTCTGAGACACAAACAAAAAAAACAACGTTTGCTGAGAAATGTAATGGACAGACGTGGCTCTTCCCAGCATGTAATCAGCCTCTATGTCAGACATTCTCAACTCTGTGAAAAAAAAACCGCTATGTTTTTCGTCTTATGTCATTATCAAACGTCCGAAACCAAACTGTGGATTCAGAGTATTCACTATAGACGGCAAAAACAGCATTTGATGGGTTCTGATATTTTTTACATATATTCTTAAATAATTCTATACGCTAAAACATGTTAAAGTTGTAATAACAATGTCAAAAAACAACCTTCTAATATAGGAATTTATTAAATAGTTGGACAAGTACAATTTATACAGGGTTATACAAGTATTTCAGCCCCTATATGCGGAGGAGGAAGAGGATGGAACATGTTTCCGCGTATAAAACCGAGATTTCTGTCGAACCCGGAGTTATGTAAGTCACTGACTTTAATTATAACATTTACCATAGTCGTTAAAGTGCATTTTAACTCCCTCCCTCAAGAGAGGGGGGGGGGGGTGTTTCGTGTGCCTCTGTCCAATAAGACAACAATGGCGAGTATTATCGCACATTTTTGAGACGTCTTGTTAAATCACGTCACACCGCAGTGGCGTGACGTGACGTGATAGAAGTGTCTCTCTGATACGTAGGACAACATTGGAAGGCAGTATCACACATTTTTGAGACCTCAAGGTAAATCATGTGACAGTATGTGACATCCCAGTAACGTGATGTACCGTGATCCAAGTGTCTCTGGTACTTCAAACAACATTGGCAGGTTTTATAGCTCATTTTTGAGACTTCAAATTAAATGACGAGACAAACCGTGACGTCGCAGTGACGTGACGTACCGTGATAGAAGAAGTGTCACAAGACAGCATTTCCAGGTATTATCGCACACTTTCGGGACTTCAAGTTAAATCACGTGACATCGTAGTGCCGTGACGTACCGTGGTAGAAGAAATGTGTCTCCGGTTAATAAGACAACATTACCGGGTACTATCGCACACTTTTGGGACCTTACGCTAAATCACGTGACAGTACGTGACACCGCAGTGACGTGACGTAGCGTGTTAGAAGAGCCTCTGGAATTTTCGCAGGTATTATCGCTCATTTCTGAGCCTTCAAGTTATAGGTCACGTGACAGCATGTGACGTGATGGCAGCGTGTCTCCGCCTTTATTACTGTCGCGGTGATGGAAGTTCTGTAATGCAAAGTTCAAAGCAGTCAAAGAAACCTCAACGGACGGCTTTACGTCTTTTATGTGCAGACACATTCTTCCTGCGCCTTCTAATCTAGAAAGAAAAGTTATAAAAGCCGGCGTGCGTCTCGCTTTCCGCAATTAAAACAAACTTTTCCCACACGCCTCGACTGTAACATAGAGCACACTAGCCCCAGCCTCCTGTCTCGGAAAAATAAAACTATGACGCTGCAACGTACGACCTAAACGAAAGAAAGAAAAAAAAGGTAAAAGAACCCAAGGAGACGGAGAACACAACTTGGCGAGGAGAGAGAAAAAAGGGGGACGGTAACCCTTCTCGCTGGCTTCTGTGTGGGTCTGTTGCTCGTTACGAGCCTCGCGGGCCACACGGCAACAGAAAAGGAGCAGCTGACCAGCGACGAAAGAAACGGTGGAGCCACAGTAATTATAATAATTAATTATGTCTTGAGGGAGGCTGCGAGGAATGACGGGACAATGAGGACGAGAGAGGGGGGGCCGAGGAGGGAAGCTCGGGAGAGGAGAGAGGTTGCGCAAGTGCGACGGACGGACGTCTATTAATACTGGCAAGTTGGAGAGGAAACGCCAGAGGAATGAGAATAGAACAGGAGAAGCAGAACAAAAGACAGCGAGCGGCGCCGTCACCTCGAGCAGGTGTGCAGGCGTCGCGACGGCTCTCCTTAAAGGGACCGTCCCAATCAACCAAAGTAGTTTCATTTACATGTCGACGGAACGACAAAGGACAACGTGGCGTGACAACAAGGGATGCAAGGGAAGGAAAAAACAAACAAAAGAAAGAAACAACAGACAATGACGTCACGTCAACGTACAATAATCAGTGCAGTTAATTAGTGACGTTACGATTTCTCTTTAAACCAACAGACGAAAGTATGTGATTGACCGAAATTATACATATTTCTGGACCACTGTGTGTCATAAAGTTGTTACAGGACCAGAAAAATATTATAGGGAATGTAATTAATGAAAATTGACCCAAAGTCAGCAATTATTTACAAAAATTAAAATTTACGATTAACAAAAACACAGAAGGTTTCGTCCATTACTTTGTGACCTTCTTAGATGTATCCAAGAAATTAATTATGTAATATAGTCGAAGAAACCGTAAATGGTGGAATCCCGCACGAATAAACAAAATAGCATACATTGTTAAAAAGTTAAGAAATAAAAAAAATTGGACGAGTGAAATATTACAGGAAAAAAATGTAATTAATGGAAATTGACCAAAAGTCAACTATTATTTATAAATATTAAAAATTACGGTTAAATAAAATATCATAACGTTTCGTCCCTTGATTAGGAACCTCTCAGATTTATCCAACAAATGACTTTTGTAATATAATCGAAAAAAAAAGATCCAGTCCTGCACAAATAAAGAAAATAATTTTCATTATTAAACAATTGACATATAAAACATTATGTTAACATGAATAAAACAGAAAAATATTTCTATGTACGTCATCAACGTTTATGGCGTAAATAAGAGACATTCCAAAAACGTACATTTATTTTTCTTAAAATTTTTTAAACACGTGAATTAACGCTTCAATATTGCAAAAAATAAATTAATTTAAATCATCATAAAAATAATTTAAATTTTTGTGTATATATTTTCACACAAGTATTTAAATTAATTATTATATGTGGATATATTAGGAATTCAGCCTGTTATTACTTATTTTGGTTTCAGTATATTAATTATTTCGGAACAGACACAAATTGTTTTTCCCTCCTACCCCCACTCATAAGTGCAGAATAATAACATAACCGTCACGATTAATGTTACAATTAAACTCAGCGATATCCATAACCACCGGATTTGACTCCAATCTTGGTTTTGTTTGCATTGATTTCTATGTAACACTTCTCCACTTTTCCCAAACCCCTAACGTTTCTCGACTCCTATTCTGAAAATGATTGAAATTATACAACGTCTGAAGGAAAAAAACACTATCAATCTCATTGACCCACGAAAAATATTTATCCGACAAAAAATATCGGCAGTTTAACCCCGATAGTGTTTGCTTCCGGTTCGCAAGGAAATCGTTTACGTGATTTTGTCCATTTTTTTTACACGGGTGTAGATATGTGTGCAGAATATATAAACACTCAAACGAACTGTCTATTTTATTTATTAGAAGAAAAAAATAAATAAATTCATATAGGGCCTTGAGTCATAAAAGTACGATTATTATAACAAGTAAACGAAGTTTCGATCTCTTTTAGGACGTCTTCAGGTTCAATAATTTTTTTATATAAATACTAAAAAATCTTAAATGGCATATACTATATATTTTTAAATTAACTAAAGGACTTGTGCCAGAAAATTGCTTGTTAACAAAAAGATAATTAATAATACCGACGTTTCGTCCTTTTCTTAGGGCCTCTTCAGGTTTAATCTACAATTTAGTGATTAATAACATCATTAAACAACGCTTTTCAAGAATAGTTAATAACATTCTAATTAATTTAATTTTGCTTACAATTTTATAATATGCCTTCACGAAGATGTCAGATACGTATACGTAAGGATTCAGAGTGGAACATCGAAACGTCGTCGACTTGTTACGAATTTCCCGTGAAATCAGGATAAAGGGTCGTTTCTTCGATTTATTATTGATCGGTGTTACGTTACTATATTGAAGACTCTCGAGTAACTAAATTTATTTGCATTGCGATTTTAAGACGCGTGACGTCACGTGGTCGAACACGCGAAAGGTGATGACACCACCCGAATTATCGGACGGAAATTTGTGGAATAATTTTTTAAGACGAAAAGCTGGAAGCCGTGTACTAATTAATTGGCACAGCAAGTACGTGACATTTATTAATAGAACCATTCCACATCCCGATATTTCGTATTTATAATTTCACTTTTCGATTGCAGCCGTTCTCCGAATGTCAATAAGGGTGAAATTTTGTTGTTCTGTTGTTGTATCTCTTTCACACGTCATAAATTTCGAAAAATGGAAAAAAAAAATGACGTCGACTGAAATCTTCATCAAAGGCAAGCCCTTCCCCACATCTGCTCTCCCGACGCATCCCTCTGCATTTCAACCCCCTCCCCCGCGCCCTCTCTACCTTTCCCTTTCATACATAATTCATCAATCGATCTCATGTTAAATTCACTCCCGGACATCCAATTACCAAACGGAATTACTGTTTATCCTCGAGGCATTCCTTTAAAAATTTCGCATTCGGGATTTGACTGGCATTGAAGTGACAGTGCGCATTGCATGGTCTGTGTGTGTGTGTGTGTGTGTGTGTGTGTGTCTGTGTACACATTCGGTCATATGTTTGTATTTACTCGCCGGGACAGATACCGCTCTTAATTAACATATTGCGTACCACATGCGTACACCAATTTAGTGGATAGGGTGGGTTCTGTCCCCGAAATTGGCGAATACTGAATCCTGGGGAACAGAAAGGGAAATAACTGCCCCCCCTCCCCCCTCAGTTTGCAAAAGGAACTGCTCATAGTATTAATATTAAACCGCGATCCATCGATCCATGCTCGGGAACCCCGGCTTAAAGTAGATTAACAGAGTCAGGAGATGTAAATTAATAATTAAATAGCTTAAATGGAACTCCGGCAGGTAAAGTCTTAAAAAAGAATCATTTTTATAAATGTTATGGGAAACCGCTGTTTCGTTGCAGACTGATTCATTTCACTATTTTAATAACCTTATCATTAACCGCTCGACATGTCAGAAACAATTTTTTTAAAAAAATAATAGCAATAACACAACGTTTCATTCCTTTCCTTGAAACTTCTTCAGTTTCACAAGTATAAAACAACAACTTTTTCTGTCGGTGAATTTTGTTTATGTACCAATATATTTTTCCCCTGCTATATTATGTTTCATGCACTACAACGTTTCACGGATTTCGCCCAAAATTTATGACACTTTGCTCTTGTAATTTTTGTTTTAACTTAACCGTGTCTATAATTTTAAATTCGAAATTGTTTCCACTGTAAACCGCACTCAACAATATAAATGAGATTTTTCTGGTCGTTCTTCTTAATATTGTGCATTTTGACTACAGTAGAAAACGACCCTGGTTATATCACAATTTCTAAGTCCAACAAAATGTTTATTTTGTAAACAGTTTATTTTAATTATTTATTATAATTTTAATTATTGTATTTCCTTGATTTGTAAATTTGCAAAATGTTTATTTTAGATTCAGATTGTTTTAATTATTGCATTTCTACAATTTGTAAGTCCATCAAAAGTTTTATTTGATATAAAGTTTGTTTTAATTACATCATTTATTTATTATAATTGCAATTGTTGCACTTATTTTATTTATTGTATTTCTTTGATTTTTAAATTTACAAAATGTTTATTTTATATTCAGTTTATTTTAATTATTGTATTTCTTTGATTTGTAAGTCCCACAAAATTTTTATTTCATAAAATATATATTTTAGTTATTTTATTTATTTATTACAATTGTAATTATTGTATCTATTTTAATTATTGTATTTGATTTATTTCATATTTGTTTTCATTTATTTATTAATTTCATAAACAATTTTATTTTTTATTTCATAAACAATTTAATTTTAATTATTTTATTTCTTTTATTTTTAAGTCCAACAAAATTTTATTTCATAAACAGTTTATTTCTTTGATTTGTAAGTAGAATTTTTTTTTATTTTTATAAACACTTTAATTTTAATTATTTTATTTCTTTGATTTGTAAGTCCAACAAAATTTTGATTTCATAAACAGTTTAATTTTAATTATTGTGTTTCTTTGATTTTATACTGCTAAAACTTTGTAAGTGAGAAGGTGGAAAATTAATGACGAAACGTCGTGTAATTTTTATTAAATATCTATGTCTAACGTCTGTTGTTTATTTATTAATTATAGTTTTACAGAAGCGTGTGTGTGGGGTGGAGGGAATTTTTTTAATATTTAATTAGTAATTAGTAATTAGTAATTCAAAAATCGTATTCTACAACATGTAAATTTTACATATTTTTTTTTTACAAAACGAGGCACGAATCGGACATGCTCCAATACATATATTTTATTAGGTGAAGAAGATGGCATTGAAAGCCATCGAAACGTTGTGTTTACAAAACTACGCTACCCGGTTGGAATCCTGAGAAAACTTCATCCAGCAACTACACCGGGAAAACCTACGTTCCTTATATATTTTATTATTAAAAAGAGTCCTAAAATTTAAATATATTTTTAAAATTTATATAAAGGTTGCTGATTTTCTGCTTTAATTCACTAATTCGAGTTTGTTGTTTATTTAACACTAAATGACAACTGGAACAGAAGGCAGGGCAAGACATTTTAAATTATATTCGAATCCCATTTTTTAAATCAGGGTTAATATTTTTGTACATTGAAATTGATTCCGAATATCAGGAATATAAATGGTTGTCACTAAATTAAATAACTGATTTTTTTTATGTATTAAGAAAAATAAATGCAGATGAAATGACGATATGACGATAATAGTGTGTGCACGAATTCGTCGAAAAGGATATGACTTGAGCTAAGTTTAGAGTTATAAAAGGATTAATTACGGATTAAAGTAAATTTTGATGTAATGAGGTTTCTGGAAGCATTTACCAACCATTTTTAATCGAACGTTGCTCGTCCAAATCGAGAGCTTTAACGAGTAAACTAACCTTTGTTGTACAATTCCAGTTAAATGCTTTTGCCCCTACTCGAACCGTCGCGAGTAATTTAGTGATGAGAAGGCAATGACTCCGGAGGAAGGAAACGCTCCGTCGGAAGTTGCGCGATTCTGAGAACGTCAAATATTCGGCGTGCGCTGCATTACAGTTCGTCTGCAGAGCAAACTGTCGGCTCTGTGAGTCACAAGTCGACATTTTCGAGGCTCGAAATAACGGGAAAGGAATCCTCGGAGGAGAGGAGACAGAGGACTCGCGTCCTGCCCTGACACACGAAGAACTGCAATTACGGGGAATTCCCCCGGTACAAACATTCGGGCGTAATTGCGGGTTGCGTTATTGCAGGGGCGTCCATCCTGTCTCACAGAAATAAAAAAAAACTCGTCTCGGATACGCTTTGAGGACGTCGCACACGTGCATCAGGATGGTCCAGGATGACGCAGGAAAATCGACGATAAAAACAGTTGCGAAATAACAAAGTTCACCATTACTAATCGAAGAATGGTTACAATATTATAAAGTTTTTTCAAAACTATTCTCATAGCCGCAACAGTAAAATAAACATAAAAATGGCGGAAGAGAATAAACCGCTATCGGAAGGGCGTGGGACAAGTACCAAATGCCCGACCTACCTAATGCAGGTTTTTTTAGGGTTTTCCCTGCATTTCTTCAGGCGAATGCCAGGTAGGATCCTTAAAATATAGCCCGGGGGCCCTAGTTAACCCTTGGCTACCTTCCTCTACCCTTCCACATCCCCCCTTTCAGATCGTTTTCTATGCTAATAAAGGGGATTTGCCCAAAGTGGATTACCCTCATGTAGCCTGTTGCCCTAAAAAAAAAAGAAAACGTCTTACAAAAAGCTAACTCGCGGCTGATGTTTCTCGAGACCTCTGGCGTCTTCGGTACTGTTTTTCTCTACCAACCCGTTAGCATTTCTATATATTTTTATATACTTTTTGTCGATCTACCCCAAAACTATTGAATAAAGTTTCCTCCGGCTCCTAAACGCATAAACAATTATGTTCGCGACGTTTCGTTGACGTTCACTGCCATAGCCTTCTAGCAATATTGTTAGTCAGTTATTATCTGGTCTGTATTTACATAGGAGCGTAGGTTACTCTCTCACGTCCTTTTCATAGTCTATCACCAGGTGACTATTACTTACTCAGCGCTAGCGCGTGCCTCATCACGTGACCTAGTCCACCTTATAAGGCCTAATTCTGGATTTCTGGCGTTGCTTATCATAAAGCCTGAGTCTTTGTTGAGTAAATCCGTACTTTTTTTTAGTAAATCCGTATTACTATTGTTACTATTATTTCAGTTCTTTTTTTCACGTCCCCCCCCGGTACCCAAATATTCCTTAAAATAATTTTCTAACAATCCATTAGTATTTTTTAATATTTTTATATCTGTTTAAATTTAAAAATTCCTAGATTTGTATTTATTAAATAATATTTTAAATTATGCTTTAAATACTTACCTATTTTACACTTATACAAGAATGTGACCAGAGAACATAAAATAAAATTTATGCAATGAGTCATCACTATATGTTCCAACAGTCCCAATATAACTTTTCTTGTTTAGTGCATTCTCTATAATTTTCTAAATATAAAATCATTTTGAAAGGCACCTCTTATATATTAAATACTATCTGAGTGCCCGGCGTTGCCCATGTATTTTTTTATATAAATCCAAAAAAATATATAATTTTATATTAATCTTTAGTTTTTTTTAATTTAAATTAAATCTAACTGTTCCTACTTCCGTACATTCTTTCGACCGATAGTGCATTAATTTAACAGATATAAAATACATTGAATTTTATTGCGTCAGTCGTAACTAATTTACTATTGAATTTCTTCGTAAATATACTCCTCGAGTTCTGGAGGACATAATTGTTCCTCAGTCTTCAGACATTACCAAAGATTAATTGATGAAACACTTAGCTAGATTCATAATGTAAACAAATAATCGCCATATTGGAGTCACTAATATGGCACGAAAAATAACTTACACCTTCCGCAAGGATCGTAAAGTATTCGTAATGTATTATCATTCGATGGATAAAATACTTTTTTTCAGTCTAAATAGATCTGCTCTATTTAATTACGGAAAAAGGAAGTATTTCTTTTGTTCGTCGCGCAGTAACGTCTCTCTCTCTTTTTTTTTGTCACGTGAGCTGTGACGTCATGATTTCTTGACGCGCAGTAATTTAACACATAATGATCATATTTTTTAACCGTAAATCTTTCCATATTTATGCTAGGGGTTTCTTACCCCCACAGTACCATTTCTCGTGTTTTGAAGAATATGTGTACCAATTTTTGGTTGCAATCTGTCCACGCGTTGAAATCCGTATAGATATTAAGGTATATACATACATAATTTTTTATTATATTGATAGATTATTTAAAATTCTACTTTAATTCCTTTTCTATTTTACACTGATACGAGAATTTGACCAGAGAATATAAAATAAAATTTATCAGAGGGGTCATTACAATATATTCCAGTAGTCCCAATACCTGTTTTCTTGTTTATTACATTATATTATTCTAAATATAAAATCATTCTGAAAGGCTCCTCTTATATATTAAATATTGTCTTAATCACCAGAAATTTCTGGTGAAGGTTGTTTAATAGAGAGTTTTTCAATTTTTTTATGATTTTAATTACAGGTATCGTGATAATGTTTTGATGTAAAAGCTTGTGGATAAAATTGTGAAAGGTTTAAAAAATTAATAAAACAAATACAGACTGAAAGCTTTTGTATTTAATGTAACGAATTGAGTCAATCCCCGTTATTTGAATATGATTTATGTAATGGACAGTTGGAGTTTGAAAATTTATTTACAGTTGTACGTCATCGGTGGCTTGTTCGGTCGTTATTAAAGTTGATGCTGCTTATTTTCTCCCTCACCAACGACTGTTAGAAAAAAAAAGGATCTCCAAATCAAATGAGACGTATATAAAAGAGTGAAGTTGTAAAGGGAGCCACAGTGGAGCTGTAAATTCATACGCTGCTGCCGAGCCAGATCTGTAATAATGTTGGCTCTGTACGTTATTGATTAGGCTCGTCGGCATCGAAGAGCATTAGCGCCTCCAACGGGACAGCAGATCCCAACCAACCCACCCCCCCCCCCTCCTAAATCTCCCCATCCAGTCTCACGGACACGGAATATGCCCCAGGGCTGGTTTGCCGGAGTGAGAGAGCTTCTTCGCACACACCACTTATGCATTCACAAACTACTTGTCATACAGCGACGGCGGCTATTTAGGTCATCGTTCACTTGGCTTCATCGCAGCTACGAAGAACTGCTTGGAAACTGAATCAGGGAACGTTGTCAGGACGCAAAAGTTTTCCCTTAAATAGCTATATATAACAAAGTCGATTACAAAATTAATGTTAATCCAGGCATTTAGGAAAAAAAATCTCGAATTCAAACACTGTAAAACCTCATTTTCTCTCAATACCCCTTAATAAAATTACTCATAGTAACACAGGAATTTTAATTTTCAAAGAATTTTTGCGTCAGTGTCTAATAAATAATTCTCTTTATGACAAAAATTCCTTTTAGCGCGGCTATGCGGGACTACTTTTTTTTTTAATAGCTCGGAAAATGAGTAGTCAATTCCACAATAATCTCGTGGTCAATGCGTGATTTATCTCAGTGATGTCGTCAAGCATTTTTTTTCTAAGCTAATGTCAGCCGACTTTTGCATCTTTTAAAGGATCACCCGCTTCCAACACCGTCAATACAAGAAATAAGGGCTTCTAACCCCCACGGAGTATATCCCAGAATCGTAAGTAACGTGTGGACAAAATTTATTTGAAATTTATGCACCCGTTTAAGACTGTTCGCAGCTAAGAGTTGAACTTCAACTTATATTAATCAATCCATTTATCTATTACCAATGGAATAGTCGTCCAGCTGCCTCCTAAATGGAGAAGGGAATGCTGCGTCCCCACGGAAAACCCCTCTCCCGCTATCGGCAGGGCGTGGGACAAGTACCGAATGCCCGACCTACCTGATGCAGGTTTTTCTAGGGTTTTCTTGCATTATTTTTGATGCGAATGCCGGGTAGGATCCTTCAAGCATTTCCGGGGGCCCTAGTTAACCCTTGGCTACCTTCCTCTACCCTGCCGCATCCCCCCTTTCACTCCCTTTCCTATTCCCTAAGAGGGGGGTTGCCCAATGTGGATTACCCTCATGTAACCTGTTTCCATAAAAAAAAATAATCTGCGAGGGTTATTCTCTCGCAGGCAGTACCTGCCACGGATATTCTCTCGCAGGCAGAACCTTGTAGAAGAGACACGAAGGGGCTTCCTTTAGGGATGCCTTCTCCTCTCTCCGTTTTTGAACTAAGGTTCCCGCAAGCCGAGGCACCTCGGCCTGTTTTGAGAGTTGTATGTTCCGGGGTCACAGACCTTGGGCATACGGTGAGAGTTGTTCGCTGTTCCTATTATAACAGTCGGCCAGGTGCCTGCTAAACTGGTCGAGGTACGGAGAAGAGAATGCTGCGTCCCCACAGCAAACTCTTCTTCCGATATCGGAAGGGCGTGGGACAAGTACCCAATGCCCGACCTTTTTTTTCTAGGGTTTTCCCTGCATTACTTTTAGGCGAATGCCGAGTAGGATCCTTAAACTATTGCAGAGGGCCCTAGTTAACCCTTGGCTACCTTCCTCTACCCTTCCGCATCCCCCCTTACAGATTCCTTCCTATGCTATTAAAGGGGAGTTGCTACCACGTGGATTAACCTGTTGCCCTAAAAAAATTGTATATATATATATATAATCAATATTTGCAGATTTTTTGACTATAAGATTGTATCGAAACCATTCTCCAATCATTGTTCTGGCATACTTTGGAGTGAAAGTTAAATCCAGCAGACGAAACAACAGAGTATTTAATTCAGAAATCCGTCCCTAAACCCTTCCGGGAGTAATAGGAACAAAATTTCAAATTATCGATTAAATCGGTCGAATAGATTTGGTGTTTATAGATGACGCACACACATGTGAATCGGATGTTATGTGTATAGATACACGCATTAATACAACGAGTAAAAATGATTATATACAAGGTCAGACAAAAAGAAGCCTGTACCACCTTGATTCTAACGTGCTGACGACTCGATTTATCGATGCAGTTACAGTGGGTGTGTAGTTGAATATAATCGCGTATTATTTACGTTCCTCTGGAACATAATATCATTTATGAACAGTTTTTATTTAAGATAATATATTTTATTGTAGTGTAGATAGATGACCGGATATTCAAGTTAAGAACAGGGACAAGCTTATGGGTTGAGTTATTGTCTACGGATAACTGAGTTGTCTCTCGCTCTAATAAATAAAAAAGGTTGTATATTTGTATGCGTATATTTACTTTAAACTTTATATTGATTGAAACGCGTGGACAGATTGCAAAGAAAATTGGTAGACATATTTTTGGAAACACGAGAAACGGTACTGTTTAGGGGTGGCGGGTGTGAGAAATCTCTATAATAACGCTGTAAAAAATTATAATTAAAAATGTGATCATTTAGTGTTAAAATACAGCGCGCCAAAAGACAGTGACGTCAGAGACACACACGCAATAGAGAGAGACGACACTGCACAAGAAAGAAAATAGTTCCTTTTCTCGTAATGAAATAAAGTAGAAATATTTTGATTGAATATTAAGTACAATATTATTCAGCCATATTCCATGGAATGATAATTTAAAACAAAACATTATTGACCGTTAATAACTCTTCGTACATAACCGAGGTAATATTATTACGAAGTGTGGCTGCAAACTATTTCATTACAGTTGCGAGAGTGGCGTCAACTTTCTCCTCGTGGTAGCAACGCACAGCGGAATCGGGTTTCACGTGCGTGCCTGCTGGTAATATTCTCAACTGATAACGATGGATGTAGACAATCATACAATTAGGCTTTCTGAAGCACGGCATTCATAAGCGTGACCAGGACTTCAGAGGTGGTTGTTTAAAACGTGAGGGTCTGACACTCTTAGTACAACAGCGCAAGGGAATGGGTGGGGGGTGGGGGGTTTGATTCGTTCGTTAGCATAACCCAGGGGATGTTAATAAGTTCTCCCCTTCCCCAATATTACCGTCAAAGGGGGTTTAAGCTGGGGTGATACAAGGAAGGGTTGCGTGTTGCTAGGAAATAGTCCCACCTGAGCACTGAGGCTTTTTTTTCTTGCTCGTTATCGAAAGTCTCACATCTGATACTGTTGAAAAACTACTCCAGGGTCTTTCATAATTAAATGTGAACCTTTTAAAAGCCGCGATTGCTGCAACAGCGGCCGTCACGTCACGACGCGGGAGAATATTACGTCTCAACAGCCTTTATACCTTGATGACTTTATGGGCTATCTTCGAAATAATTCTTTGAGACCACCGAAACGTTAAGCCTGTAAGGGTTTCCCATGATAGGAGGAGCATGTACGGAAAAAATGGATGACACCGCGAAAACACGAAGCCGCGGAATATTCCGCCTTCGGTAATTTGAACCCTTCTGGATATCACGTACTTGATTCCGTCATTCGTAGTCGTTATGCGGAGGATCTCTAATCAGTTTTTTCCCAATATCGCAAATAATTATCGTACTTTATTATCATCAATTAACCGAAAATAAAAAAATTACGTCTGATTTAAAATTAATTATAAGAAAGATAGCTAAATACAGACAAAGGAATACCGCAAAAAGAGTTTTGAGTTTTTTCCAACTGACGGGTGCAGATACGTTTCTTTATACTCTTGTTTTATATTTGAGGGGGGCGGGGGCAACAGGCTACATGAGGGTAATCCACGTTGGGCAACTCCCCTTTAATAGCATAGCAAAGGATTTGAAAGGGGGGATGCGGAAGGGTAGAAGAAGATAGCCAAGGGTTAACTAGGGCCCCCGGGCTATATTTTAAGGATCCTACCCGGCATTCGCCTAAAGAAATGCAGGGAAAACCCTAGAAAAACCTGCATCGTGTAGGTCGGGCATTGGGTACTTGTCCCACGCCCTTCCAAAAGCGGGAGAGGAGTTTGCTGTGGGGACGCAGCATTCTCTTCTCCGTGCCTCGACCAGTTTAGTAGGCAGCTGGCCGACTGTTCCAATGGGGATAACGGACAACTCTTACCGTATGCCCAAGGTCTGTGACCCCGGAACATACACCTCTCAGAACAGGCCGCGGTGCCTCGGCTTGTGGGAACCTTAGTTCAAAAACGGAGAGGAAAAGGCATCCCCAAAGGTAGCCCCTTCATATCTATCCTAAAAGGTTCTGACTGCGAGAGAATAGCCCTCGCCGACTATTTCTGTTTTATATTTGGGAGCCGGACCTGTTTTTGTCACTTTCATTCCAAGAACCGGCTGTGACGTCACGGCGACGTCACTGTGCGGTCATGCTAGGAAGAGCCTCGAGGGACACACACAACTGCATTAGCTTTTTGGCTTTTGCGTTTTTTGTCAACTGACGAATGCAGTTGTGTCGCTCTAGGCGCCTCTTAGCACCTGAAGAAAAGGAACAAGGATCCCAGAAACGTTGTGTGGTATTCATATTATCACTTCTTCGGTCGTTATTTGGGCTATCTTCCTTATTAATAATTTTGAATCGAACGTAATTTTTTTATTTCATCGGTAAATGATTTGTCACAATTATAAAAAAATTATCAGAATCTTAAACTGTCAGTGTTTATTTCGTCACCACAATTTTTAATCTACTAATTTTACTTCATTTCCGAATCATAATTACACGTATTAAGAATTTTATACCACCAAAAGCTTGTAGAAAACATGTCTGAAGTAGGTCTCCTGAGAATAACAGTAAGGAGGGATGCTGGAAGTCCCCAAAAGGGAAACAATACTTGCTATTTAATTAACGTTTAACAGGAAAATAGGTTAATGTAGAAGAGAAAGGTACACAGGGTATATGAGAACAGTATGTATGATTTTAAACGACTAAGAAATACGCTGGGTGGATGCTGTAGACCCCACAGGTGTACTTAAGGAGTAATTTGAATTCAACGTTGTTAAAAACTGAGAGTAACATCTTAAAATAACCGAGACACGAAATGAGTATGCTGCATGAGCGCAGCACAGTGACGTCACAGTGACGTCACGGCCGATTCTTGGAATGGAAGTGACAAAAACAGGCCCTGCTCCCAAATATAAAACAGATCTCGCTTCGCTCCGATTTCCCTTCTTCAAACATTTACGCGAATCACTGTCAGTGCACGAAAGATTCAAAAAATTAATTACCGGTAGCAGAATCACCACGTGAAAAAGGGGAAGCAACCGGAAAGGCGACGCATTATAATCGCGTGATGCCGGGTAATACTCCTCAACCCAGGTGTTGCTGTTTATCAGGGTCGCGACATCTACAAAATCCCCACGCGAATACAAATGAATGAGTGCTTTGAAAGGAGTTGATTGCTCCAGAATTAAGCGCTGACGTGAGCGGTGACGTCAGAGATAGTTATCGGAGTCACAAAAGTGACGTAACTAAGGCGATGCTTGTGTGCATCCACCTGCTGCTAGAAACGATTTCCTGTAGTGTAAAGAGGAGGTAACATACTCTCTGGAGTACGAGAATTCTCCGTGATATTTTTGTGCCTAGGGTTGAAAAAAGAAATTCGTTGTTTCCGGTCCCTAAATTGACACTTAAGCTCATTACCGTATCGATTTGGCGAGAATGCATCAGTTTCAGTTTATCCTCTGTTTTGAATTAATAAAACAATTAATGACCTTATACCGACACTTTAATTTTTTATTTATATTGTGTCGACGTTTCGATACTTTTTTTATCATCTTCAGGTATTTCCGAAAAAGTTTAATTTAATACCTGTTTTTAATTAATAAAACAACTGCTGACCTTTTACAGACACTTTTTATTTTTTATTTCTATTGCGAAGACGTTTCGATACCATCTTGTACCATATTCAGTTATTTTCCAAAAGTTTTAATTTAACGTCTGTTTTAAATTAACACACACACTACTTTTTTGTATTTATATTGTCACGACGTTTCGATACCTTCTTGTATCATCTTCAGGTACTTGTAATTCATCGTCTGTTTTGAATTAATAAAATAATTACTGACCTTATAAAGACGCTTTAATTTTTTATTTAAATTGTGCCGACGTTTTGATACTTTTTTTATATTCTTCAGGTATTTTCCAAAAGTTTTAATTAAATATCTGTTTTGAATTAATAAAATAATTTCTGACGTTATCTAGACACTTTATTTTTATTTACATTGCGAAGACGTTTCGATACCACCTTGTTTCATCTTCAGGTATTTTTCAAAATTTTTAATTTAACGTCTGTTTGAATTAATAAAGCTAATGCTTGCCTTAAACAGACACATTTTATATTTTATTTATATTCTGATGACGTTTCGATACATTTTTGTATCTTCTTCAGGTATTTTCAGTACAGAGGACGTATTTTCAAATGATTAAGTTTCTAGTACATTTCTACAAACTAAACAAAGGCGAACTAAATTACACGCAAAATAAATCAACTAACGAAATTATAATAATAAACTAGCTTTCTGTATCTTCTTCAGGTTAAAAAGGTATCGAAACGTCGTTATAATTAAAAATTAAAAATAAAAAATCATCATAATAAGGTAATCAAATGTTTTATTAATTCAAAACAGACGTTAAATGAAAACTACTAGTAAATACCAGAAGAAGCTACGAAAAGGTATCGAAACGTCAAGACATGATAAATCAAATGTGTCTGTATAAGGTCATCCATTGTTTCATTACCTCAAAACGGACGTTAAATTAAAACTTGTCATCATCATTTACGTTTGCTTGTGATTTGTCTACGTCTTACGTCATCCGACAAAAGAATAACGAGGATGACACTCGTGCAACCGTTTCTTCCACAGCTCAAAAACAGTTCTGTATATCTTTTTTTTTCTCTTTTCCGCGAGGCTCCGCCATTTTTTTTTTCGGCTGTACCTCGTCCACTGTTGAAAAATGGATTCCTTTTAGCGCGGACTTGATTCTGAGGGAATAGGAAGAAATTGCACGGTGCTAAATCAGAGGGATAGAAAGGGGGAGGTAAGGGGGTTGGGGGCGATGTTCTAGGCTCTGTGTGATGTTTTCTACCGGCCCTAAAAAATGGCATTAAATTGTCCATAGCATCGGATCCACACAAATTTTCCCCGCAGTTAATGGTTTTTTTTATTTCCGAAACGTTTCACGAAAATATTTACAAAACTTGTGGTGGTCCATCAACCCCCTATAACCATGTTTTAGAGAGGAGCAGGTCATCTGTCCCATGCACGTTTCTTTGGTGGGTCGGTTTACCCGAAAGATGCTTTTGTACGTAATAAAACATAATATCAATAAAACAAGGTATATTTTTATACATTATTATTTAAAATTAATTAATTAATTAATTCGTGGAACAATACCAACGCGTCGTTTACAACCCACGGACAAGCCCAGCGGATTTAAGACAACCCCTGAACCCCCCCCCCCTTACGAGCCATGTTGCACGTATTCAACATAAATATAATTACGTCTGATTTATCAGTAAATCTCATTAACCGGATAATTATTTTAGTACAATTAGAACAATCCTTATTGTTCCGTTTACCGTTATTGACATACATTTAATTTATTTACAAAACATTTAATACATTTAATTTATTTACAAAACATTTGTTGTTTTAATAATTAATTATTCATCTTACAAAAACTGTTTTGTTGCAATAAAATCAATTAAAACCAATTATAATTAATATCGGAAGAGAAACATCTTAATTAATTAGCAAATTAAATCTACAGGACACGTAGTCAAAAAATATATATGCATTCAATGTCGGACATTAATTTATTTACCTACATTTTTTAACCCTTATATACGGATAGTATACTACAATTTTTAATTCATTTCCCATACATTTCTCTGTCTTTAATTATTCATCTCATATATTCACACCTTAATTTACAGTTTGTGTCTCAAATAGTAGTAAAAATAAAACCAGTCTTTAATTTGTTTCCTTGTTAGCTGCTTACTGCAGGAATGTACAAAACGATGGAGAGATGAAGCCAGGGGGGGGGGGGGCGTGTCTAGGGGGAGGGATTTTTTTTAAAAAATAAATGCTTTCTCCGATGTCCCAGAATGCTACGAAAGCTGCAGTATTCGCAACCTCGCATTTTGGGCACTCTGCGATGACATTGATGACGTCATCTTCAGCGTGTCTATTCCACAGTCGCATCTCGCGTCGTCTACCCTTTAACTAGGCTTTTCCTCAGCAGTTGTGTTTCACTTTTATAGTACATTTATAAAATTGTGTTGTAGGTGTACGTATAGCGAGAGGATTCTCTCGCAGGTAACCTGCGGGGGGATATTCTCTCGCAGGCAGAACCTTTTAGGAGAGTTACGAAGGGGCTACCTTTGGGTATGCCTTTTCCTCTCCGTTTTTGAACTAAGGTTCCCACAAGCCGAGGCACCTCGGTCTGTTCTGAGAAGTGTATGTTCCGGGGTCACAGACCTTGGGCATACGGTAAGAGTTGTTCGCTGTTCCCATAGGAATAGTCGGCCAGCTGCCTCCTAAACTGGTCGAGGCACGGAGAAGGGAATGCTGCGTCCCCACAGCAAACTCCTCTCCCGCTATCGGAAGGGCGTGGGACAAGTACCCAATGCCCGACCTACCTGATGCAGGTTTTTCTAGGGTTTTCCCTGCATTTATTTAGGCGACTGCCGTGTAGGGTCCTTAAAATAAAGCCCGGGGACCCTAGTAACCCTTGGCTACCTTCCTCTACCCTTCCGCATCCCCTCTTTCAAATCCCTTCCTATGCTACTAAAGGGGAGTTGCCCAACGTGGATTACCCTCATGTAGCCTGTTGCCCTAAAAAAAAGGTGTACGTATAGTACGTAGAATAACCTGCTAATTAGTTTTAAATTACCTTTCATGAAAAAGAAAAACAACAAAAATATTTTTTTTTGAATTTATTAGAAAACTAACATTCGGAACTATATAGTACATGTTCCATGAGTTAATGTGATGATACAATGACGTGAGCGGGTTCCCATTCAATGACGTTATCCGGATTGTTAACTTATACTGCTTTCAGGTCATTCGGCCATTTCTTGTTCTGAAGTCTTCTGTAGGGGTGGGTCATGTTGCAGGGTGGACGCTAGTTCGTTTGGGTGAAGTTGGAGACGCAGGAAGTGGTTGTTGCATTCTTCTTGAACGGTTGGCATTCCGAGGTCAGTGTGTAATGTTCGATTGCTTGACGTACCAAGGTGCATTTACAAGCATTCTGAGTGTTTTCGATTGAAATCATTGGATGATGTTGCCGTTGGATTTGCAAAGGGCAGCCCCATAGCTCAATGCCATATGTCCAAATTGGATTTATTATAGCTTTGTAAAGTAAGATTTTGTTTTCAAGCGATAAACACGATTTTCTCCCCAGTGCCCAGCACAATTTTCTCAGTCGCAGGTCGGATTCCATCCTTTTTTTTAAAAAATATATGTTTTTTTCCACGTTAGTTTTTTGTCCAAATGTAGACCCAGGATAGCGAACTTCGTTTGATAGTGGAATTTCTATATTGTTCAGGGACACTGACGGACATTCTGATCGATTTAATGTGAAGTTGACTTGTGTACTTTTCTCTTCATTGACTTTGATCCGCCATTTATTGAGGCATACTTGAAGAAGGGATAAGAAGAAAATCACAGATTTTTTTTTTGTAGTTGACCAGCGGGTAGAAAACTCTGGCTTAAGGGGTTGACTCACATAAAGCTCGGAGAGGCATGTTTAAACCTGTCTACAGATGCTAATAGTTTAACATTTCCTTAAGAAGTATGTTGTTTCATATCTGCATCACAATTTAGCTCTCAGGGCGTGATACTAAAAGTTACATGTATGCTTCACTATGCACTGTTCGTCAAAACGTATCTGTTTTGGAAATCGCTTTATGGTAAAAAAGTTAATGGGGATATTGTCCTAAAGAAGGGAAACGTCCATCAGACAAATGGCTGCCAGGGAAAAGGCCGGAGCGGCTTCATAAAGGAGGGGAAGAATTATGAAAATTCTTTTTTAAAAAAATTCTGACCAGATCTACACGAATATTAGCGTTTTATTTGTGTAGATAAGATTACAACAACCATCTCTGACGTCATTTTCCACCTTTGTTGTGACTATTTGATTTGAAAGCTCCTGTTCAGTGCATTGAGGCTCTTCCAAACAATTCATAGGGGGTGGTGCCAATTTTGTCGCTGAGGATTGTTTCCTGTTGGAGTTGATAAATAGATTCTTATTCCGTTAGCTACTTGTCGCTCTGGGCGTCATTAATTGGTTTCGGAGTGATTAATTCTCTGTCAAGGCCCTCTCTATTGCCTACTTCGGGCCTGGGTATAAATTTTGAATCCATTCAGAAACGCTAGTGAAGAGGAGGGGTGGGGGATGATGATGGTGGTGTTGAGAGAAAGTTTGTGCGTAACCACGGAACGCGCCTTGAACGTGTGTGTGTGTCTCACTGCTGTAAAGGGAAGGGGAGAGGGAATTAACGTCCCTGGATTGGCGCTAATGGTTGGTTCCTCCCGCTGCGCGCCTACTCGGTATCGATGTCGAGCCGCACTTTGCTGCCAAATTGCCGTTAATCCGTCCTCGCCTTCCTCCGCGACACACAAACACACACACACACGCCCCTTTCATTTTCATTTCATCTTTCTCTTAGCCTCGCAAGTTTTCACTACGCGCCCGAGAGAGAGAGAGAGAGAGAGAGAGAAAATGAGTTCTTAAATGGCGCGATGAACTTCTGAAACGGGGTGTGCCCGCGTGGCGTGCGAAGAAAAAAAAAAGAAGGGGAAAAAGAAGTTCTCTCTCTTCTCCAGAATCAGCGCTCCGCATTCACCCCCCCCCCCTCTGTCTCATTTTTCGCCCCCCCCCCCCCCCCCCCGGCGCTCGCGTCGGAAGAGAAAAGAACTCGCCGAGAGAGAGAGAGAGGAAGGTTAGGTATTTAGGTGAGAGATGGCGAGGAATTTGTTTATTGCTAATAGACAATACGGAAT
The DNA here is from genome assembly GCA_037074705.1 of Zhengitettix transpicula. Lineage (NCBI taxonomy): Eukaryota > Metazoa > Arthropoda > Insecta > Orthoptera > Tetrigidae > Zhengitettix > Zhengitettix transpicula. Next base: position 20,387,651 of record CM073591.1, read on the forward strand.
GCGCAATGCAATTTAATAAAATCTGCGAGAACACAGCGGCGAACGCGCGCGCGCGCTCCTGCCCCCTCTGGCGTCGCGGCGGCTTGATATAGATCCGAGCTCAACGCGCTCCGTCGTCATGGCAACGCCATTATGTTCCGCTTTCACGCGAAAATGTCCGGTCGGCATTACAGTGGAATTACCCGGCACGTCCTGCAATGCTATTGTTGGAGCCACTCGTTCGCCGTTCATTACGAATAATGCTATAATTATTCGACATTGTTTTGTCATTAAGGGGAGGGATTAACAGCTGTAAGGTGAGTGCTGTTTCACTCTGGCCGGCTCTTCACGTGAATCCACACGAATATCACACATCCACCATGATAAGTAGAAAACGACCCCCGTTACCTTTCTTCTATTCGTCTCCCAGCAGAATTCTACATCAAACACACAACAAATTGTACCAGAATAAAATCAATATTTATTTCAACCTACAACGCGACCTTTCCGCAGGACGTTATAAATTTCTGCGGCTCATATGTAACTATTTTCCTTTAAATAACCCAATCAATGGTAATTTATTGACCAATTCCATTTACTCTCATTTCAGAAAAGTTCAAATATTAATAATAAAATATGTCTGTAATACAATAAAACTAACTGATTTAACGTAGCACAAAATTGAAATTAACGGAGAGATAAAATGGCCGTCATAGTGTACCGTCACTTAATTAAAATGCATAGAAATTAAAAATTGATTATTAAATAAATAATTCAAACAGTACTTCTCAAAATTTAAGAAACAATTTAAACTCTACTACAGAAAATTTAGGAAACAAATCGTATACTAGAGAACGACAGTTTTGTAAAAGTATTTTTATATTTTGTATTATTTATATTCTACTTCAAAAACTTAAGAGACAATTCAAACAATACTTAAAAAATTTAATAAACAATTCAAACAATAGTTAAAAAAAATTAAGAAGCAATTCAAACAATACTTTAAAAAATTAATAAACATTATCGCTCCCAAAAAATCGGTTTAGAAGTTGTTTCGTCAACACTTATCGGAGATCTTCAGGTAAACAGCTAATGTGCAGTCATATGACGTCATATCAGATGCGTCTAAACTCAATTTAGTATATGTATATATATATATATATATATATATATATATATATATATATATTAGAAAAAAAATTAATGTCTGTAAGACAAAAATAACACAAAAATTAACGACCGCTAAAACAGAAAAAAACTGACGCTAATTTTTAACAATATATAAAATGTTTCATTTTTCGAAAAAAACTATTTTTTTCTAATTAATGTTAAAGTTAATTTCATCTGTTCAAATACTTATTTGGACATTTATCTGTTTCAATACATCCGGTTTACACCTTAATTTATTAATATTTATCCTCAGGACGCGCTGAAGGGTTGATAAATGGAATTTATTTATTCAAAATGTTCTTGCAACATAGTTCAATGCCTTTCAACTTTTTTTTAAAAAAAATGTTAAATCCATATTCTAGTAATCCTAATTGAAATTATAAAATCTTCAAACTTGTATGAAAGCTTTCAACATTTCAGTCATATTCAACGTGTTTTGGTGTCGAGGTTGTTTGTTTTTAGGTAAATAGATGAATATAACTAAAATGTTGAAATATTCCGTATAAGTTTGATGTATTGACTTAGGTTTTGAAATAATCAATTTAAAAAATTGAGGACCTTTTAAGTGGTTATTTAAATTATTTAATTATAGTTGTTACGAGGTCCAGATCATTACTATATGTCTCATTGAAATTATCTTAGAGAAATTTAACATTTTTTTTAAAAAAAAATGAATTTGTTGACGACATTGCCGAAAGCTTTATCGATAAAATCTATGGTTCCAAAAATTGTTACCAGCGACTGATACAGAAATTCTAATGATAGTGACATAAATAAGTTCTAATAATAGGAGAACACAGAAAAACACAAGAGAATAGAGAGAGACAACTGCCAAATTTCAGTTTACATAACTCAAAATCTCTTGCTTCTTTCTTGGCAACTGAATAAAGGAAAATGGCTTCCGAAAATGTTCTTTTCTTTTGTTTGAATTTGTTAATATTTTCTTATGATTAAGAAAATCAGACGTAATTTATTTTTCATTTTAATACCTAAGTTTTAGTAAGTTGAAATTGGAAAATGATATTATTGACTTTATGTTGTTTTTCGTATAGAATATTTTCTCATAAATGGCCACTTTTCCAGTCAAAATTTAATGGTTTATTGTAAATAATTTGTTATTATTTTAACTGTGTGCTTTAGCATTATTTATAAATTACCGTTTTACCATTTGTAAAGCAAATACATATAATCTCCATCACACCAACATAAAAAATTTCTTGTCGAAAAAAATTGGAGTGACATGTTTTATATACTTCTCTTTTATATATATATATAAATATAAAGTATATATATATATATATATAATTGCTTACGGAGTCGGAGACAGTCACCAAGAAGCGCTATAATACACTAGCTATATTTTTATTAACCCTATATATACATATATATATATACTAGCTATATTTTTATTAACCCTATATATATAGGGTTAATAAAAATATAGCTAGTGTATTATAGCTCTTCTTAGTGACTGTCTCCGACTCCGTAAGCAATTTTAGTCAAATGATCTTGGCGAAAGGCCAACGTGGTCGCGTGCTAATAATAATTTTAATCAATGCCTGCTGTACTTAATCTAGAATTTTTACTTTAAAGGTTACTGAGAAGAAGAAAATATAATTATAAAGTGTACCCAAATAAAATAAATGTTATAAATCAATATTTGTTATAATGAAACAACCCCTCGCTTGTATACGTCAGAATTGACACACCTGTGTTGCGGTGTGGCCTAACTTCAGCCAATTTTTACCAGTGATTACCTGATTTCAAATAACGTCATATCCCGACAATAATAAGCATTTTAACTAAATATTAATAAACCTTCATGAATTCAAAATAAATATAACAGGTTCGAACAGTATTATCAGATGAGCACTGACAAAATATAAAGTACATACAGTGACACTTTTTTTTAGGGAAATTTGAAATGCTTAGCAGTGTTGAGACGAATTTAATTTAGAAACCTGAGCCAGTCAGCCCTCTGTATGTTGGTTTGAATTAAGACACATGGGCGTAACCATAAGAGTAGTACAGCTTCTCATTCCGTCGTTGAGAATTATTTATTTTTCTCTCGCAAGAAACAGAACGGTTTCTCTCTGCAGTTTTCTTGTCCCTTCTTCACCGTCTCCCATTCTCTTTTCTCCTCGTAAACGCCAAATGAAGTTCTTTATTAACCACCGAAGGAATTTCAATGCATTCAACACCTAATTCTTACAGTTAGCCAAACTTAATAACTGACAAAACTATAATTTTACCATGCTCACAACAAATGGAGATTTTTTTAACAAATTAAACTGTATGTTGATGTTCCTAATTTTTCCTTGTATTTTTTAAGGCTGTTTATTTAACAAAAAGATTTTAATGACACATCTACGATTTAACTAGCTGCATAGTAATCGTATTCTCATTAGGAAAATAAATATCGAAAAATAAATATCGAAACAGACGAAAATAAGACCTAAATGTAATACCAACGTTTCTTTCTTCATGTGATTCAAAAAACGACACACTCCGGTAAAAAAACAGGTGACTTGCGTTATTTTGCTCTTTTTTTACGTAATTATTATACTTTTTATACTGTCGTTTTACATTTTATAATCCTATTCCTATTTGATTATTTTTCCTTTATTTGTAAGGTTATTTCTTTTCAAGTTTTATCCTTTTAATTATCTTATGGCAACTCCTTTATTTTATATGAGTTCTTTAAAATATATTTAGTTGTTCACTGTGTTTCCTTTATGTAAATTTCTATAAAATATCTGAGGACATATATTAATCTATTTTCTGTTGTAAATTAATATAGGATAATTTTTTAACTTAACTGACCTCGGTAAAGATTTATTGCAGAAAGAGTTTTCACGGTTTGAAACGATTAAACCGCGATGTTTTGACGACCACAAGCTCTGTCGTCATCTTATAGGTAAATAAAATGACGACGGAGCTTCTGGTAGTCTAAACGTCACGGTTTAATCGTCTTTGATCAAAGATTTATTTCTTACACGTATGCGTCCCCTACTGACGATATAGGACTAGTCAAAATTTAATTTATTTAAATACGTGATTAAATAAAATATATTGATAAATGGTGTAAATACATTTCATACACGGAAACTCTGGGAAAAAAATTGATAAACGATATAAATTAAATAAAGTGGACCATTACTGATGAAATACCTAAAAATCAGGTTTTATGAAATTGTTTAAAAAATAAATTGAACTTAAAAATTAACCGTGGATATTTGGCAATGTTATGAAGAAAAGGAAGCGAAAGGAAAATAAGCAACGTGATTAAAAATATATAGATGGTGTTACGAAGACAGATACGTTAATTTAATTTCATGACCTATTGATCGAAGTTTCTTTTGGTTTTGGCTGAGAAAATTTATTTTAATACGTTTGTTAAATTTAGGAAACGAGTAATAGGCAATGGTAGAACATTTTGAGACGAAAATCAGCGATCGGGAGTTCCTTAGAGATCATTTTAAGTGACAATGAATTAGTTTAGTTCTTCATATGTGTGACTCAAGCTGGATTAGGCCACCATCAACGGTCGAGAGTTGTTTCGAGGCCCGCTGTGTAACGTTTTCGACGCAGTAACCTAAATTGTAGTGGTGGTGGTTTTTTTTTTCGAAAGTGGCTATTACGAGCGCATCAAGAGGCGAGATGAGATAATAGTTGCCGAAAAGGGAGCTTCGTCGACGAGGAAAAGCGGGTTATCGAGTTAGCAGTACCCACTACTGACAGGCAATTAGCCGTCGTGATGGTCGCTACAACCTCCTAGGTAATAGCCAATCAGCCTTCGATCGCCCCGTGTTTTCCTAGATTACGCCTTGTATTGATTTGCCACCCGCGTCTGTGCGCGAAGACCACGGTTAACTTCATTCATCAGCGTGCAACAGTCTTCCTCTGCAAGAAGTACGTCCTCGCCTAAACTAATAACACTCAGCTCTCTCTCTTCCTCACGATGAACCGATATAATTTTTAACATACTCCAGAATTTGAGGTAGCCCGACCAGAACGTCCATCAAGACGTTTCCTTGATCTCTGTTCGCTTTTGAGCAGGAATTATTCTTTTGTATTCTAATCCTATTTATCCCCGGAAATCTCCAAATCATTTACGTACCCTTCTTCACCTCAACTGACACTAAAATTAATTATAACGTCACATCGAATCATAATTCAGTCATTTTCCAACTCACTCACTGGGATTTATTCAAATCCTCTTTTCCCCATAGTGAAATTTATTCTTGTGGTTATACCAAGACATAAAATAATTTTCTCGGTTTATGTTCATTTTAACCTGCATTCTATATTATTTATGTATTCTCATAGTAATTTTCAAGGCTCTAATACACGTGTCAATCAATCAGGTTACGTTTTTTTCCCCCCAAATCATTAACACACTGATATAGTTCCAATCCCCTTCTGACAATCCTGAGGTTAATTAAATAAAGGAAAAATCGGAAAAATTTACAGAAAAAAAAATTGATTATTAATAAAATAAATTAAAAGATCAAATCACATATTGCGACGTTTCGTCCCCGATTTTGGGACTTCATCAGGAATTAAACGATTTCGGATGAATGCATATAAATATAGTGTCACGGACAGCGTCCCATGACGGTTCCAGAAACGTCTATTCCCGAAAATGATGACAAAACATCCTAGTAATATTTAATTAATTCTTGGATACATTTTCATTATTACTCGATTTCTTTTTCTGACCAAATGGTCACTTTATTCCGTTTATTTGTTATATTATAACTGTCAGATTATAATCAATATTTCCATCCTTACTTTTCTTCACTCTGGGTTCCCCAAATTAATAAAAATTAATTTTTCTCACCTTCCTTACTGTCTATTTTTCATGATTTTGATCCTGTTTGAATTTTCATTTATTTTGGTTTTGAACTGGTTACCACACTGGTATATTTACAATCGTTTTTTGACCAACGTGATTATAGATTTTTCTGGCTTTCTTCGAAAAGATCAGGTAAATTGAATTTTTGTTTGTGTTTTGTATAAAGACTTATTAAAATATACAGAGTCGCATCGTAATACTCTTTCACTTGTTTGGATTAATTTTTCCAACTGGTTTAAGCACTCAGATTATTATAATCCTGTTTTCAACATAATGATTTTTATTTTTCCTTTGCTTTGTCAAAATCATATAAATTCAATGGTTTTTCACCCTCTTAATTTCCCCCTTAGTTTCCTAAAATTGTTTTATTGACTTGTGTACATTTTATCTGCAGAAATAATTACGTAATTCTAGCGCGACATTTATGATTGCATGTCGTTTTTAAATGATTACGATTTTGTGTAACGAACGAGCTATTCCACTGAGATTATTTGAAATTCTTTTTTTAACCTTCGTGAATTTTATCTATTTTGGTTTTTTTGGTTTGTCGACTCTCATATTTCAATATTAAATCTTAGTATGATATTCACTATACTCTGCTTATTTTCGGATTTGATCTGTCTACCCCGCTGTGATTATTCGAATCCTCTTCGTACCACCCTAACCTTTTATTATATTGGCTTCTCCATATCTCCTGCCGTTGACTAATTTAATCTCCAGTCTAAATAATTTTACGGAGTGACATTTACGACATCCTGATTTCGCCCCTGAAATGATTTCAAGGTCGACGCATTATTCCTTATTTGTCTCGGAACCATCAAAATTCAAAGGACGATTCCTGAAGGCCACGAATCACTTAGTAAAAAGCCAGTCGGTATGAAGTACACTATTTATTTGATTAAAATTAATTAATTAATTACTATGACGTCATACCTGCTGCCAGAGTTGCTGTAGAAACGCCAGGGGAAGGGAAATGTGTTCAAGAAAATTACACATATCGATAATTCGAAGTCGAAATAGAACAGTATAACTATAACTGTTTCTGGGTCGATCCCTCTTGATCCAGTCAGTCGTAGTCTCTTCGCTAATAATGAAGGAGGGGCTTACACACGAAGATTGAACCGAGCCTTCTGCCCACCCGAACCTGCCCCCCCCCCACCCACCCTTTACCCCGAACCACCCAAACCCATCCGACGGCCATCAATTTGGACAAACGGCAATACGGGGGAATGTAATTAATTGTAAATAACAGATCGACCACCGCAGGGTCATTGGAATGAAACGTAATCCTCGTCACTACTTCACGGACACGTAACCGAGTACAATGGCTCGTTCAGTTACTAATCCGTAGTTTAGCGCCAGAAGTCACAACATCAACCGGGCAGGAATATATATAGTTTTTTCTTTGCTAATCGTCACTTTACTAACTTTGCGAATTTTTAAAAATATACTTTTTTCTCCTTAAGACAGTCGTATTATTTTATTTAATGATATAAACCAAATGAGAGTCACAAAAAGTAGTTCTTCTCAGTAGTCATTTGTTTTAACAGTAACTGAAAATTCCGGCTCTATTCTGTAAAACCTTTTCATCGACGAAAAATCGAAATTAAATCATAAAATTACCAAAAGTCATATATATATATATATGTTCCTCCCTTAAAATATTATTTTTTAATATATATTTATATGTATATACACATCAGATTATTTTATTAATTTTAAAATATATATTATCATTTTAGCTAAGAAAAGTCTTATAGGGTATCTTTTATGTATTTTCCCTCGTGTGGGTCGATGGTTAATAAATCATCCGAAACACTGTCATTTTCTTTCCACGTTTTAAAAACAATTGGTCCGAGTTTAAATGACGCCAAAATTGATCCTTACAGTTCTTCAACGACCTGTTAAATCATTAATGCCCTTAAATATAACATTTTAATTATCATTAATTATTTCAGGCTACAGTAAATATGAATAGTGAATATTTAGTCATTGATTTATAAGGGTTCGTAATTACTATGTGAAGACCTCTGTTTGTTAATTATTTTAGTGTTTTAGGCTCACCCTTTCAATATGTTAACAGAGGATTTTATTTGGGAATTATAAACCCAATTATATTTATAAAAGACTTGCACAGTAACGTTATTTATATAAATATTATTATATATATATATATATATATATATATATATATTCTCTCTTATTTACGTATGTAGTATTCCTTAAATTCTCCCTGATCCTATTTCATGTAATTTCAAATATGTAAATTTTTTATATCACTATGTATGTATAGTCTTAAACATCTAGGGTAATTACGTATATCTCATTATATTCACATTTGTAAGTAATATTAACTTGACTTGTCCTTTTTCCTCAACCGCGGACTAATTATATATATATATATACTCACATAAATTAATAAACTGATATAAGTTATAGGTTTTTTACATACTATAGTTTTTTCTGAACAGGAGTTGCAACCCTTTGTAAGTCTTCGCCTCAGGAAAGGAACTATCAATCTCAGTGACCTAGAAAAATATTTATTTTAAATGCCCTCCAACCCTACACCTAAGGGTGCTCCTTTCCTATACAGAAAGGGGTTGAAATTATTTAGAAACAACATAGGGGAAACACTACCCCAAAAAAATCTTTATATAACTTAGAATTTCGGCCGTTTTAAACCGTTTGAAAATTTACACCCCTGTCCCTGGGGGTGGTAGACGTTTCGTACCCCTCAACAATTTTTGTTTCCGGTTCTAAATGAACATGTGTACGAAACTCGGTCGAATTTTCTCAACGGGTGTAGCCGATATTGGAGTCAAATCGTGGGTTATGGATGTCGCTGAGTTTAAATATGACATTCACCTTGCTGTTAACTAAGCAGGATGGCGGAAGTGGACCCGGGTTGAAATTTTCAAACATGCTAAAACGGTGGATATTGGTTTCGGATAAAGATTTTACGAGGTCATTATAATTGATACTGGCTTCCCCGATGTTGTTCGTCTTTAAATAATACCCCTTTCTGGATTTACACACACACACATTCTATATGATTTATTATAAGTTCTTTGTTTGTCACGTTGGTGTTTCTTTGTTTTCGTTACGTTATTTTTCTCCATGAACACATTTTCTCTGGATCATTCCGACATCATGAATGAACAATCCCTTAAATATTCACCGTTAAAATTTTAAATTGGATTAATATTTTTAATATTAAAATTCATTTAGAAGATAAAAATATCTAACGGTGGTCGTAGGTGACCAAGAGTAGTTTGAAGATTGGTCTAATAAATATTTTTCTTTCACGTTTGTGGAAACTCGCTCTCGTTTAAAATGTAAAACGACGGACGTGATATGATTTATGGAGCGTTCAAGGAATGGAATAAAGGTGTATAAGCTGAGCGTAATAAAGTTGCGATACTTTTAGAGAAGGCTCCTTTGGGGGATTCGCAGAGCAGGACTCGTGATTGATGCGACAGATCCAGCCAGGCTCGTTCGTTCGTCCCCCTCCTTCCATCTTCTTCCTTTCGTCGCCATCTTAACGCCCAGATCTTGGAGATTACTATCGCTTCCAGAAAACTTCTCTTCTGGTGCGCCAGCCTCCAATGCACAGGAGGCTCAACCCAGCAGCGTGCTTCGATTAAGACAGAGAATTTGTATTTGAGAAGTTCTTCTTACCTTGCCCCTGTGTCGCTATTGCAAGGATTTTGTCTTGCCTCGTGCTACGATTTAGAGCAACGGAAAATCTTGGAAGACACTCAAATTACGAGGGACACACAGAGGAACGAGGGGGGTGGATAAAAGTTCGTCCTTTCAGTATAGAAAGATGCCCTAAACTCTAACGTTGAACTTCCCAGCCAAGAGATCTGCCGGGGGGAAAGAAAGGGGGGGGGGATGCGAAATAAAGGACTTCATTTAAACAGTCTAGACTCCTGATTCTCGGTCGGAAAATTACTTATTTTTAAAAAAAATTAAAAAACCTGTTTCATTGACGGGTCGATGAATCACCCACTTTAAAAAACGCGCGTCACTTAAAATTCTTATAATTCCCATACCTACATTTATAACTCATTTATTATTCAACAAATAAATTATTAAAAAGAAAAAAAAATACGTCTGATTGAAAATAATGAATAAGAAAGACACAGACAAAAAAGGTGATAAAATAAATACCACACAACGTTTCTGGGATCCTTGTTCCTTTCGTCAGGTGCTAAGAAGAGCCTAGAGCGACATAACTGCACTGGTCAGTTGACAACACTCAGAATCTTTTGTTTTCTAGTTTGCATTTGAGTGTTTCACTTACTTCCTTGGTTAAAGGTACCAAAAATTCCTCAATTTGTGGTCATGACCAACGTGTCTCAGAACAGATTAATAAAATAAATTTAACAACGTTTCGTTCGTTTTCTTGGAACTTTCTCAGGTTTACCAATATGTTTGAAAAAAAAATCGTTTTGATTAATTCTAAAAATCTTAATGTAATAGTATTAATGTTTGTAGAAAAATAATAATTAAATATTTATTATACTAGTATGTTAATGTAAAACAAAAAAATTACCCCTTTTCGGTCATTTAAAAAATTTTAAAAAAATTTCTTCTAATAAATAAAACAGACTGTGATTTTTTTTGTGTATGTTCCGCTTAAAAATCTACACCCATTGAGAAAATTTTACGAAATACACGTGTTCTTTCGGGACCGGAAAGAAACACTGTTTGGAATAAGACACATCTACCAACCCCACTGGCAAGCGTGAACAGGGGATGGAAAATTTTCAAACATGCTAAAACGGCCGATATGTTAGTCGGAAAAATATTTTTCATGGTCAATGAGATTCATAGTGTTTCCCCAATGTCTAATTTCAACCTCTTTCCGTATTGAGAGCGCAGATATAAGTGGGAATCGAGGGATGTTACAAGAAAAAATACGCGTAAACAACCAATATTGGAGTCAAATCGTGAGTTATGGATGTCGCTGGGTTTTATTATGACATTCAACATGCCGTTTAATACCCAGGGAGTGGGGGTAGGCGGGGATGGGGTGGAAATTTTCAAACAGGCTAAAACGGCCGATATATTAGTCAGAAAAATATTTTTCATGGTCAATGAGATTGATAGTGTTTCTCCAGAATCGAGTATGTATAATTTCAACCCCTTTCCGTATTCAGAGCACAGATATAAGTGGGAATCGAGGGATGTTACAAGAAAAATAACGCGAAAACAACCAATATTGGAGTCAAATCGTGGGTTATGGATGTCTCTGGGTTTTATTATGACATTCAACTTGCCGTTTAATACCCAGGGAGTGGGGGTAGGCGGAGGGGGGGTCTGTGGAAATTTTCAAACATGCTAAAACTGCCGGTATTTGCATCGAATAAAATATTTTATTGGGTCAGTGTGATTGGTACTGTCTCTCCTGATGTTGTTCGTGTTCAAATTCAACCCGTATCTGTATTGGAAGGGAGAATCGAAAGGAGTGAGGTTCTAGGTACGTCACACGATAAATGAGGCGAAAAGAACCGATATTGGATTCACATCGTGGGTTATGGATGTCGCTGAGTTTAAATTTGAATTGAACTTAACGTTTTTAAAAAAGTTTATGGATCAATAATATAGACAGCGTATCTCTGGATATTTTTCTCCTATTATTTGAACCCCTTTCGGCAAAGGAGAGGAGCACCTTAAGGGTCTGGGGGGTGGAGGAGTGACACGTAAAAATACCGTAAAAACAACCTATGTTGGAGTCAAATCCGGGGGTTATGGACGTCGGTGAGTTTAATTATGACAACGCCGGTCAACGCATAGCAGCCAGCTGTTAAATAATAAATATTTAGATAGCAGTTTTTGGAAGTATGCGGTTTTCCCGGCCAATATTCATAAAATAAGATACTCATACCTGTTTATAATATTTTATACTGGTACACCTGAGGTGATTCCTCGAGAACTGAACGAAACGTCATCACAATTTTAAATCTATGTATTAAAAAAAATTGTTTCTGACACGTTTACCTCTTTATTTCTTTAATTGTTTGTCCATTTGAAGTGAAATAATAGTTTTAATAATTGTGATATGTGACAATAAAAAAATATATCATATTATTTATAATTTTTTTTAAAATATGTGTTTTTTTTTTAAGTGTGGTTCTATTTCCTGCTGAGATTTATTTTTTCTTTCCAACTGTGTATATTTTATCATAATATATTTGTAGCGGAGCTTCGACAGTTCCCAATTTCCTCGATAGAGGGCTAATGGAATCAATAAGCCCGGAGTCTTGATAATCGTCGCAATAAAGTTGCGATTTGTCCATGTCAGTGGTAAATAATTGTCCTGCCACAATTCGCACGTTACCTTCGTCTCTACGTTTCTGGAATCCGCCATGTTGGGTCCTTGCTATTGATGAAAGAGAGTTTCCTTGGTTTATTATTAGAACGGCATCCGACAGCTCAGTTGAACTCATCGGCTGCTGAAGGAATTCTTTATTTCCGCGGAGTGTGTGTGTGTGTGTGTGTGTGTATGTGTGAGAGTTGCGAACAATGCTTTATAGAAAATTGTCTTGTTGTTTGGGCGTGGAGCCAGCAGAGGCGGGGACAACCGGTGAATCAGAATTAGACAAGGCGACGACACAAACAACAACAACAAAAGCGTCGCTGGCGTCAGAGGAATACGATGGGGTTGTAATCTGCAAGTGGCCCCTTCACTTCACACGTCGCCCACACACACACACACACAGACAGATTCCCTTTTTTCCCCCTCATCTTTATGTGTTTCCCGTCTCATTGTGACACGTTTATGTTGCGTCTATTGCACATGTTACACGATAAACGTGAGCTTGAAGCAAACACTGGAAGACTAATTAAGAAAGAATCTGGTCACAGCGGTGACATTTTTGGGTGGACTTTTAAAGACAAGAAAAATGATGCTGTACAACGTTGCGAGTTTAAAGAAAATAAGTTCAAAAAAAGCTACAACAATTAGGAAAGAGAATTAAGAGCGCCATCTTGAATGAAAATAAATATTGTAAAATTCAGGATATGTTAAATAAATTAGAATTATTAAATATTACGTGTTTTTTTTTGGTTAACAGGCTACATGAGGGTAATCCACGTTGGGCAACTCCCCTTTAATAGTATAGGAAGGGATTCGAAAGGGGGCGATGCGGACGGGTAGAGGAAGGTAGCCTATGGTTAACTAGGGCCCCCGGGCTATATTTTAAGGATCCTACCCGGCATTCGCCTAAAGAAATGCAGGGAGAACCCTAGAAAAACCTGCATCGGGTAGGTCGGGCATTAGGTACTTGTCCCACGCCCTTCCGGTAGCGGGAGAGGAGTTTTCTGTGAGGACGCAGCATTTCCCTTCTCCGTGCCTCGACCAATTTAGGAGGCAGCTGGCCGACTATTCCAATGGGAATATGATGTGTTAATTTTTATTTATATAATGGATACGGGGCAGTTGGCTGAGTATTTAAATATTTTAATTATTACATGTCCAGAATCATAACACCAGGGAGAGAGAAAAGTTTCTTACTGAGCATTTGATTCTAAGAAGTAAAAAAAAATTCCATGTTTAATAGAGGATTAATATTATATAATGAGTTGCCTACAGATGTAAAGAATACAAATAGATTACATGTATTTTTTTAAAAAAATATTGTTAGAGAGAAAAAAAGAAGTGATAGGTAAATAGTTGTATTTATTAATCGGAAAAATAAATAAATCCGAAAAAAAAATAATTAAATATTTATTATGCATTAATGCGATGGAGAATAGTTAAAATTCCAAATTTAGAATTGATAAAATAAAGCGAAATCCCCTGAATCCGGGTTTTAGGATGTGGCTGAGTATAATTATTAGATTCAACTTGCCGTTTAACCCCTTAGAAGCAGGGCTGCACGGGGAAGAAATTTTGAAACGTGTTAAAATGGCCGATATTTTCGTCAAAAAAAATTTCTGAGTTTTCAAAGACATAGCGTTCATCGGATATTTTTATGCATAATTTCAACCCCTTTCTGCATGAGAGAGGAGCATATTTTAGGATTGAGCTGGAGGGGTGTTACATAAAAATAAAGCAAAAACGACAGAGATTGAAGGCAAATCCGGTGATAGGGATATGGCTGTGTATAAGTATTATATTCAACTTAACGTTTTACCCTTCAGAGGCGGGGGTGGGTTGGGAGAATTTTTCAAAAATGTTGAAATGGCTGATATTTTCGTCCAAAAAAAAATTCTGAGCGTTAAATGAGTTAGATATCGTTCACTGGAAATTTTCTACGTAATTTCAACCCCTTACGTCACGGGAGAAGAGCATATTTAAGATTTATCTAGAGGGGTGTTACATAAAAATAAATCAAAAAACAACCAAGATTGGAGATCAATCCGGGGTTATGGATGTGGCTGAGTATAACTATGATATCCAACTGGCCGTTTAACCCCTTCACAGGCGGGGGAGAATTTCTCAAAGTTGTTAAAACGGCCGATATTTACGCCAAAAAAAAATTCCTGAGGGGTCTATTACGAACATTACTTTGTCCTATTATATTTTTGTATAATTGTAACCCAATTCGGCATGGGAGAGGAGCAGATTTAGTGCTGAGCTGCAGCGGTGTTACATAAAAGAAATTGGCAGGAAAAATATCCGAGATTGGAGGCAAATCTTAGGTTATGGATGTCGCTGAGTTCATTTATGACAAACCCCGGGCAGCGCGAGGCACCAAGATAGTAATTAAATTAAATATACGATACTAAATAAATATTTAATGTAATCTGACAATTATATTTTTTTTTATAAATAAATAAACAATTACGCTAATATATCAGAAATAAATATTTATTTATTAAACCAGAAATTTTGTTTGAACAGAACGTTTTTGTCCAACGTAGCAGGAAAAATATCCGAGATTGGAGGCAAATCCTAGGTTATGAATGTCGCTGAGATCATTTATGACAATCCCCGGGCAGCGCGAGGCACATAGACAGTAATTAAATTAAATATACGATACTAAATAACTATTTAATATAATCTGACAATTATATTTTTTTTATAAATAAATAAACAATTACGCCAATATGTCAGAAATAAATATTTATTTATTAAACCAGAAATTTTGTTTGAACAGAAAGTTTTTGTCCAACGTTCAAGTAGGAGCCCCATAAAATTTATTACCTAAAGATTCATGACTTCTTCATAAATATGATTACTGCATAAATTTGCATCAATAAAATAGTTACAGGAATGTAATGAAATTATTTTTTTAATTTCAAAGTGAAATATAATTAACGTAGTATATTTTTTCTCAAATTGCTGGAAATTTAATCCGGAATTAATTGTATTATTTTTTAAAAAAATATTGATCTTAATAGTGTCAATACTTATGTTATTTGAGTGATATGGCATTAAGTTACATTTCGTTCCGTTCATAATAACATATATTCTGCTGTATATTAAATTTAACTTACTAAAAAATTATTGCCTGAAGGAGGACGTGTAATATTTTTTCTTCTTCCTGTGCCACATTTACTGGAGTGGTTTCAGGTGTGATTTCGTTTTACAACATGTTGGTTTTTTAATTTATTTTTATTTTTAAATAGAACATTCTTACGACCTCACTGCAATTGATGTTGAGAGCTGTAGACACTTGTGCTTGCAGAACCCGGAACTTGCAAGTCGTGACATGTTGGCGTTCGCGTCTATTCACGGAGCTCTTCGTGACATATGTACAGCTGAACATGTGTCCTGAAGTTCGCTTACACTCCCGCCACATAAGTACTTCACTTAAAGGGAAACAGATGTTTTGTGGGGGAGGGGGAAAAGAAAGCTTACGAGCACTCATACACACACAGACACACACTCTTCCTGAAACCTCGGCATACGTGTAAATACATTAACACGTGATGCCACCCTGTAAATATTTCCTTATGGTTAGATATGAAAACAGTCTCACGACAATTATTAAAATAAAGGACATCTTCGTTTTAACACCCTTGAACAGACGTAACGAGAAATCCGAAATTTAGTCAGTAACTTCAACTTAATTCAACTCGATGGATAAAACCTTATAACTTCTTCTTTAGTATGGAAACAAAATGTGACAAACCGGAAAGAAACTCCTGAATACGTATTTAAATTTTTAAGTATATTGACATTTGAATGCAAACCGTTTCAAAATTATTGTTATTATAATAAAAAAAATTCATTTTATCATGATCATAAACTAACTGACTGAACAATATAGTCAACATAATAATCATTATATATATATATATTTTAAAATAATATTTTAGGCGAAAATTGACAATTAAAAATGATTTAATTAATTTAATTTTGGTTCAGTTTCAGTTTAAAATTCTGACATAAATCAGGTTACAAATAAATTTAAAATATAGGCTAATAGTTTAATATAAAAATAAACTTTCAAAATAATATCAAAAGGGACACTCATTCATTAAATACAATTTTTATTATTATTATCAATTAACGACCTTTTCAAAGATTTTTTTAAAAAAAATTATTTAACACTTTAACGACGTTTCGGTACTGTTTTGTAATATCATCAGGTTTCAATATTTCAAATCATAAATTTACGGTATATAGTTCAACCTTTATTATTTAGATTATTCGGGTATTCCATTGCCTTGGAGTAGACACGTGAGAAAGAGGGGAAAAAATAAATAAAAGGCAAAGAGAAGTCAAAATATACAGAGAAGAGCAAAAAAACAGAAAGAAAGTTGGTAGGGCAAAGAAATGAAGATAAAGATCAGTCTAGTAATCAGGGGAAAATAACAGATCTAGAAATACATTCCAAGCGAAGAAAACAAGAGAAAGAGAGAGGTAGTTGAACCTTTATTATTTAGATTATTCGGGTATTCCATTGCCTTGGAGTAGACACGTGAAAAAGAGGGGAAAAAATAAATAAAAGGCAAAGAGAAGTCAAAATATACAGAGAAGAGCAAAGAAAACAGAAAGAAAGTTGGTAGGGCAAAGAAATGAAGAAAAAGATCAGTCTAGTAATCAGGGGAAAATAACAGATCTAGAAATACATTCCAAGCGAAGAAAACAAGAGAAAGAGAGAGGTAGTTGAACCTTTATTATTTAGATTATTCGGGTATTCCATTGCCTTGGAGTAGACACGTGAAAAAGAGGGGAAAAAATAAATAAAAGGCAAAGAGAAGTCAAAATATACAGAGAAAAGCAAAGAAAACAGAAAGAAAGTTGTTAGGACAAAGAAATGAAGATAAAGATCAGTCTAGTAATCAGGGGAAAATAACAGATCTAGAAATACATTCCAAGCGAAGAAAACAAGAGGAAGACAGAGGTAGTTGAACCTTTATTATTTAGATTATTCGGGTATTCCATTGCCTTGGAGTAGACACGTCAGAAATGGTGGAAAAAATGCATAAAGGGCAAAGAAAAGTCAAAACATACAGAGAAATGCAAAGAAAACGGAAAGAAAGTTGGTAGGGCAAAGAGATGACGATAAAGATCAGTCTAGTAGATCAGAAGATAAAAACAGATCTAGAGATACATTCCAAGCGAAGAAAACAAGAGAAAGAGAGAGGTAGTGTGAAAGAAACAAGTTAAGTTAAAGACTGGACTCCGAACTTCATGACCATTTTTCCCAGTCATCTCTTTAACCTAACTTCTTTCTTTCACACTATCTCTCTCTATCTCTTCTTTTTCTTCGCTTGGAGTGTATCTCTACACTTTTTTTTCTGAACTCCTAGACGATCTTTCTCGTCATCTGTTTGACCTGCCTCTTTCTTTCATTCTTTCGTGTTTCGTTGCTTTTCCTTTTCTTTTTAATTTTCTTTGCCTTTTATCGTTTATTTTCTATCTCACTGATCTACTCCAAGACAATGGAATACCCTAATATTCTAAATAATGATTTTTCATCACTATAGCTCATATGATTCTTATAATATAAAATTTAAATTCAAATCTGAAATAATCAATTTTCTTGAATTTTAATAATAAATATAAGCAACTACAAATGTAAAGGAGAACATAATTATTTTGAAATTACAGTTACATATTTATAATACTTTTTTTAAAAAATAATTATATAAAAACTAAACAAATCTAATATTAATATTAATAATATATAAACAAAAATTTGTTTTAATTTACCGCATTGGTCAGAAATTAAGTTTTTGTTCTGTGTCTAAAATTTTCACCGTTAAACAAATAAAATTCATGGTTTTCTTCTAATTTTATAATGTGTTTTTTTAAAAAAAATCTAGCTTCAGGAGCACGTTTGGTTCGGCCAATGTAACCAACTAATTAAATAATTTTTTTATTAATATAATCCATTCTTTTGAATCATATTTATTATTTCGTCTCTTTTATTTATCATTAGCGATTATATATATATATATTAATTGATTTAATTTAATTTTTATTCACACAGTTACCTAGAGAAGTATAAAAATTGTGTCGAAACGTTGAACTCTATTTTTCTTATATTTTCATTATATGCATTTCTTGATTTAATTAAGTATTCGGGTTCAAAATAATCCAATTTCACTTTCCGACCTATTTATTTTATTTATACCTAACGTCAGATTAAACATGTATTTATAAATTATCCGATGACATGCCAAAGCAAAGTAGATGGACTTGTGGGAACTTCACTGCCCGTGTCCTATTGGGCATGGCACTTACGAGGGAAAATATGGACGCCGTATTCTCCAACTGAAACACGCAAGTCATTTCCATCCGTATCAAACTATAGTTCCACTGTTTCGGAGAAGGAAACGCCATTGAATATGTATGTATATAGCACTTAAAAGATTACTGAAGATTGATGTTTAATTTATACTTTGCAGCAACGTCCTTCGCGTTAATTGGCTTAAATATATTATTATAAGTTTTATATGGGTTCTGATTCGGGTTTCCACTTTACAATGTCGATGAAAAAAAATTTTTAATTAATAATTGAATGGACTTTGTTCCGATAACATTCCTTGTCTCCCTAGACAGTGGTGACCTTCTTCTAATTACCGCTTATAATTGGCAAATATTTTTA
Organism: Zhengitettix transpicula; assembly: GCA_037074705.1. Classification (NCBI taxonomy): domain Eukaryota; kingdom Metazoa; phylum Arthropoda; class Insecta; order Orthoptera; family Tetrigidae; genus Zhengitettix; species Zhengitettix transpicula. The sequence continues at coordinate 20,406,674 of CM073591.1, forward strand.
ATCTCAATTAATATACTTCAAAGTTGAGATGTCAACTTTTAATATTTTTTTTTCGCTGGGAGGGTTGATGGCGGTGGTGGTTGAGTGGGGGGGAGGGTGAGAGGGGTGTGTGTACCCTCTACTCACGACTCCAGATATAAAGAAAGTTGTCTGGAAGGCCAGAAGAGGAGGAGTAAGATGCAACTTTCCGAGACAGTCTCTGGGAAGTTGGCAGAATGTTTGATATTAAATTTCCTTTAGACTCAATTTACTTGCATTATTTCCCCGGCCTTCTCCTCCCCCTCCGGGGGGGGAGAGGGGGGGGGGCTGAGCGCACCCTGTTTGATGTGGCGCGTGCGCAATGGAGATAAGCCTTCTTGATTGATTATTAACTTTGTCGGGCATAATTAGAAAGGGTAAAGTTTCAACAGAATGTTCACTCCCACACACACACACACACACACACTTCGATGACAGGGGGTGGGCGGGGGGGGGGAGTTGTGCGGGGGCGGTTTCCTTACGGCTGCTCTGCTGTAGGAAAGTAGCAGCAGCCATGGGGGCTTAGTTACAGAAGGGTATTCATTTTCACGTTTTAACTCTTCTTCCTCCCCCTGAGCTTTCGGGTGAGATCTAAAATTATGAAATCGTCTGGAATAGCTTCTGTGGTGCGGAGGGAGAAGAGGAAAACTAAGGACTCGAAATACAGGAAGATCCTAATTGGAAGCTATTTGGTAATGACGGGAAGGGAGGGAGGGTTTTAACTCTTCCCCCAAAGTTGGCTCTTGTTAATTCGTTTTAATACTGCAAAACAATAGACACTCTTCGTTATTATTGCGTCATTGACGAGCTCAGAGACTCTGTGAAGAGTTAAATTAACTCACAATTACGTCGACAAACGATAAGATATAAATCCGAATTAAAATATATAAACTAGCTGAATTCTCTACCCACGAACAGGAAAAATTTAATTATCTATTTCAAAAATAAGAAAGTTTTAAATATCATTAATACCACAATAATTAAGTTTGGTCGAAACGTTGAACTCCTTCTATTTTGTAATTTAACCAGAAGAAAGTCATTAACTTAATTAGTCTATTTGGCTATTATATTTATTTTATTTATACACAACTCTCAGATAGATATCAATTTCAAATCAATCTGGTTTTTTATTACTATTTATACGTATCGTTAGGTGAATATTAAATTTTTATTAATACAGTGCCCGACGAGGTGTCGAAACGTTGAACTCAATTTTTTCTTGGTTTTCTTTTTCAAGGATTTCAGTTCATTTATTTAATTAAGTATTAAATTCAAATTATTTCGATTTTACTTTCATTTATACTTTACGTCTGATAAAGATTAAATTCGTATTCATGAAGTACCCGATGGAATACCTAAGTAAAGTAGAAACGTTGAACCGAGTTTTTCTTTGCCATTTTCGTGAGTTTTAATTGAGTTAAATTAAAATTATTCTGTTTCGATTGGCCGACTTAGTAATCTTATTTATACTCAACGTAAGATAAATATTTAATTTTCATTGACACAGCGCCTGATGAAGAGGAAAAATTGAGTCGAAACGTTGAACTAAATATTTACTTGTATTTTAATTAAATTCGGTTCAATGAATTACTTAAGCAATTAATTTAAATTCACCCTATTTCACTGTCCGACATATTTTAATTAAATTTTAATTAACGTCAGACAAATATAAAATTTGTATTTATAAAGTATTCGAAGAAATACCAACGTAAAGTAGAAACGTTGAACCCAATATTTTTTGGGATTTTCATGAGTTTTAATTGAGTTTAATTAAAATTATACTGACTCAATTCGCTGACTTACTAATTTTATTTATACTTAAGCGTAAGATAAATATTAAATTTTTATCAGTGTCTGATGAAGTGTAGAAATGGTGTCGAAACGTTGAACTTGTATTTTAAATAAATTCGTATGATTGTTTTAATTAAGTATTAAATTCTAATTATACCTGATTTCACTTCCCGAATTATTTATTTGATTTATTCTTAACTTCAGATATTAAATTTGTATTTATAAAGTATCTGAAGAAAAACCAAAGTAAAATAGAAACGTTGAACCCAGTTTTTTTTTCGTACTTTCATGAGATTTAATTGCGTTAAATTCAAATTATCCTGACCCAACTGGACGACTTACTTATTTTATTTATACTTAAAATCAGATAAATATTAAATTTCTCATTCTCGTTGTCTTCCTTACGATGTCCCAAAATTTAAGACGAAACGTTGATATTTTTTTGGTTTGTATTTTAATGAGATTCAGTTCCCTGATTTAATTAAGTATTAAATTCAAATTACTCCCATTTTCACTGTCCGACATATTTATTTCATTTAAGATAAATATTTTTTTTTATTATTTATACCGTACCTGACAAAGTGTAAAATGAGTGTCGAAACGTTGAAGCCTATTTTTCTTGTTAATTCATAAAATTCAGTTAATTGATTTAATTAAGTATTAATTTCAAATTTAAACCTATTTCACTGTCCGACTTATTTAATTTCATTTTTTACTGAACGTCAGATAAATATTAAATTTGTATTTATTAAGTATCCATAGAATTACCAAAGTAAAGTAGAAACGTTGAAACCCAGTTTTTTTTGTTGGTATTTTCATGAGTTTTAATTGAGTTTAATTAAAATTATTCTGATTCAATTGGCCGACTTATTTTAGTTTTTATTTAACCTCAGTTGAATATTGAATTTTTATTCATACAGTACCTGAAGAAGTGTAAACATTGTGTCGAAACGTTGAACGCTATTTATCATGTATTTTCATTAAACTCACTTCATCGTTATAATTAAGTATTAAATTCTAATTTTTCCTGATTATCACTTTCTGACTTATTTATTTTATTTACGCTTAACGTCGTATAAACATTACGACTTCTCGTTAATGTTTTATTACCTGACGAATTCCCAAAACTTATGACGAAACGCTGAAACCCTTTTTTATTTTATTTTCATGAGCTCATATTTATTAATTAATTTGTAATAAATTGAAATTTAATGGCTGATTTTTTTAAATTTTAAATATCTCATCAGTAAAAGATGATAAGTACAGGATGTCGTAAAAAGACATTACCACTTTCTACATATTACGCTCTTAGGAATATAAGAAATGACGTTTAGGGGTGAAAGAAGTGTCTCCAAGCGACTGAGCACCCGGAACTGTAGGCAACACTCCCCTCCGTCTCCTCCCTTCCCCTACTGCATATTAGTAATCTCAAGACCTGTATATAAATTGTAGTTTTTTCTTTAATGTTCGTAAACGGACTCGGTAAAATTGTCTGAATACCATAGTAGACTTTTTCTTCCGCAGTTCTTCCTATTTACAGTGGTTATTTGTAAAACATAAGCAATATAAAATAATAAAAAAAACCTAATTTATAAAGGTTTACTGGTTTGTAAAGTTCGGTTTTTTTAATATTAAATATCACTAAGTTACAAAAAAGTGTCAGGATTGTTATTTATGATTCTAAAAATATATTTTTAGTTAAGAATTCTTTTTATTTATAAGCACAACGTTTCTGTACGTATTTGTGGCTTCTTCAGGCTGCGTAATTACTAAAAAAACGTGGGTTTGTTTTTCCTGTCTGGTTAGCAGTGTTTCGTTCCGTATTTTAAATAATAAATAAATAAATAAAATCTTTAAACATGCAAAAATGAATTTCGTTGTAATGGTTTATTCTTACTGAGTAATCACTATATGTTAATAGTATATTATTTAACCCTATATATTTTTTTATGCAAACTCCGCCAATTATCATGGTAATTATTCCACTGCTCAATGGTTTTTATTTCCGTCAGTAGTCCGTGGTTTCCTCTGTCTAAATATCGCCCGAATGATAGTAGTTGAATATTTAATATTAACGTGGCCGTATATATATATATATATATATATATATATATATATTAATTCTCTGAGTCAGAACGAGGGTTTAATCTTATTTTTTTCTCAACAACCCCTCAAAAAAAATGTTAACAGTCACAAATTAGCAGATCACCGTAAGACAGCTTCGGTCACTTTCGGCAAACATCGGCCAACATCGGAGACACTCGGCACGAGTTTAATTACTTAGAAAATAATTGAGTTCAAGGTAGGAACGGAAAAGTTACTTTGATCAAACATGATGGAACTACTTACTTTTAATTAGTAATATATATATTTAGTTTATTTTATTTAACGAAAGGTTAGTTCAGATATTCGTATTACCCATATAGGGTTCAATACTCTAGATGCAGTATTTTTTATTCTTCTTCCTGCCAAAGTTTGTAAGTATTTTATATTATTTATTTATTGTCCGTCTAATTAAAAAATATTTTTCCGGCAACTTTGGCCAATGATATGAGTGCGTCCGTTAACTGTGTCATCAGTACCATTGTCGTCGTCGTCTCCCCTTCACATACATCTGGCACATGTGGGTATTATGAGAACCGTCGCTGTATCTACAGTCGTCCCATCAAAGCTGAACTTTGTGATCCGCAGATCAAACGCGACGTGAATACGCTCGTAGCACTGCCGGGAATCTGTATCCTGTTTTCTTCCTGCAGAATAAATCGAGTCTGACACTAGCCGAACGAGGTTTCCGCGTTTCCTCTCAAGAGCTCGTGAGACGCCGACGAAGGCGTATCAGATAAACAAGAAAGGCCTCGCGTCTCTTCTACTGCCAAGTAAACAAATCCATAAAGCCTCCACCAGACACACTCACAAAAATAATCGTTTTCCTATTGTTCCCCCCCCCCCCCGCACCAACCCACTGTAAAGTCCAACAATATGAAGGCAGTGGCTCTATTCTCGTGGAAACTACTTGTAAATGAATCACTCCGACCAACTCATCTGACCATAAGTCGACCTTAGGACTATCATACGACCAAATCATCGAATTAAAACAATTGAGAGGCCTATTTCAGTAAATCGAAACCTTATCGAAACACACTCTTCAGCCTATACAGCAAATAACACGAGGTACAGTTCCAATTTACGCCCCCCCATTGGATCACTTGAGAACCTTGACGACGATGAATTGTTTAACTGACATGTCAAGTTACTCTCAAAAGGCTCGAAAAATTAATTAAAACAATTTATGACCTTATACAGACCCTTTTCATTTTTTATATATTTTTTATGACGACGTTTCGATACCTTTTTCTATCTTCTTAAGGTATTGACCCAAATTAACACAATAAAGCTAGCACAACTAAACGAAACAAGTTATTACATTTACACAGTTATTTGAAAGGGGATCAGAGGCACACTACTCACTTGTTCAAGACCCCTGAAGAAGACACAAAAACGTATCGAAACGTCGTCATAAAATACATAAAAAAAGGCGTCTGCATAAGATCATAAATTTTTTATTATTATTGTTATTAATTCAGAACAGACGTTAAATTAAAACTTTTGGATAATACCTGAAGAAGAAACAAACAGGTGTCGAAACGTCGTGACAATATAAATAAAAAATAGAAACTGTCTGTATCAGATCATAAATTGTTTTATTATTAATTCAAAACAGACGTTGAATTAAAACTTTTGGAAAATACGTGAAGAAGAAACAAACGGGTATCGAAACGTCGTGACAATATGAAATAAAAATAAAGTGTCTGTATAAGTTCATAATTTGGTTTTTATATTAAATCGTAACAGACTTTAAATTAAAATGTTTGCTAAATACCTGAAGAAGAAACAAACAGGTGTCGAAACGACGTGAAAATATAAATAAAAAATAACAAGTGTCTGTACAAGGTCTTAAATTGTTTTTATTGATTCAAAACAGACGTTAAATTAAAAATTTTGGAAAATACGTGAAGAAGAAACAAACAGGTATCGAAACGTCGTGACAATATGAATAAAAAAATGAAGTGTCTGTATAAGGTCATAAGTTGTTTTGTTTATTAATGCGAAACAGACAATAAATAGAAACGTTTGCAAAATACCGGATGAAGAAACAAACACGTGTCGAAACGACGTGACAATATAAATAAAGAAATAAAAACTGTTTACATAAGGTCATAAATTTTTTATTATTAATTCAAAACAGACGTTAAATTAAAACTTTTAACTTGTCACGAAAACAGGCGAGCATATTCATTCCAAATAAAATTATTTTAGACAATTTTTTACAGGGAAAAAAAAATATTTCCCACAAACTGATAATGTAAAAATGTAATTCTAATCTTATTTATTTTAAGAAAAAAATACTGCATCTAGAGTATTGAACCCTATATGTAATACTAAGATCTGAACTTCCCTTACGTTAAATAAAATAAACTAAATATATATATACCTAATTAAAATTAAGAAGAACGGTGAAATTTGATACAACATCCTCATGATTAAATTACTCTTCAGTAATTTTTTTTGGCCTATTTAAGGAGAATCACTTTTATTAAAAACATTTCCCCGTCTTAATTGAATATATAATACTTTCTCAGCCAGACAATAATACCTTCTATTAAATTCTAAAGATGATTCAAGTTGCGAAAGCGTGTTATTAGAATACATTCTAATACCTATAACAGATCTAGTTGTTTTACAAAAGTCTGTTAATATTATCTTTAACCAGCTTGTTTACGCAAGAAATTCTAATGTTCGTTAATCGTTTTTCAAACCAACAACGAGTCTCACGATTACGAGACTAGGAATCGCTCAGGTTTAACATCTTTGCTCTCAGCCAGAGAAGTATTCACCATCCAGAGATAATAGGCTTCCTCCAGAGGTAAAGAACAATAATAACTACAAGAGTTGTGGGATTAAGTGAACAGATATTCTACTGCAAGGCAGCGGGTGTTTTACTCAGTGCACGAGTTTCTTGATCGTTCCTATAATAATTAATTTTCTTGTAAAAAGAGAACATTGCCAAGTGTTGAATGTGTTGCTAATAACAACTACTTATTTCATAATTTACTTAGTCTCCTGTTGGTCTTTTCTCCTCTTTTGTTTGTCTGTTTCATGTACGAGGGCCTATAGTTTGCAGATTCCTCTTCCCTCTGTTTCATGACGTCACTTGTCCGTCGTTTGTGTTTCCTCCTAGTGTGCCTGTGTCAATGTATTGGGTTTATTTTTCATGATTCTGAATTTTCTGGCGGTTACCTCTGGAATCGTTAATTATTTATTGGTTCGTATTGAATTGAAGGGGCTACCTTTGGTTATGCCTTTTCCTCTCCGTTTTTGAACTAAGGTTCCCACAAGCCGAGGCACCTCGGCCTGTTTTGAGAGGTGTATGTTCCGGGGTCGCAGACTTTGGGCATACGGTAAGAGTTGTTCGCTATTCCCATTATAATAGTCTGCCAGCTGCCTCCTAAACTGGTCGAGGCACGGAGAAGGGAATGCTGCGTCCCCACTGCAAACTTCTGGAAGGTCGTGGGACAAGTACCCAATGCCCTGATGCAGGTTTTTCTATGGATTTCCCTACATTACTTTTAGGCGAATGCCGGGTAGGATCCTTAAACCATAGCCCAGGGGTCATAGTTAACTCTTGGCCACCTTCCTCTACCCTTCCGCATCCCCCCTTTCAAATCCCTTTCCTATGCTATAAGAGAGAGTTTCCACTATGTGGATTACCCTATACATAGCCTGTCTACACCCCCCCCCCAAAAAAAATTTCTATTATAACTGTAATTATTATGAGGGACAGGAAAGTTTGTGTTCCCGAATTTTAGTATTTTTATTTTATCTGCTAGGTATTTGCAATTGTAGCATCAAATTACGTTATACTGTAGTTTTATGTATTGACGTGTCCTATTTCCTCATATGAGGAATAGTGGAATAAATAAATGAAATCAAACCTCGTCGTCTTTGCTTCATTCTGACCAGATTTCTGCAGCAGTATATATCGTTAAATGCTCGTATTCCTTAACATCGTTGATCTTCGAAGGAATCGTTACGTGGCTTCCCCCAGCTTTTTGAATACAGCGTTACTCAAAAAAAATTTTTTTTTCTCCTCTCCTGACCGTTGCCAAATCGGCAAAGCTATATTTGAATAGTACTTTCTCCGGCAAGAAGTAATTGCCGTTAGCGCGAGATAACAGATAGCGTGGTGTGTGTTTGCCAAGTGTCGTTAATCAGCGATCCGAAACAATTTGCGCGATAGGCAAGTTTGGCGAGGATCCAGGAAAGGAGGTCGCAACAGCGCGCGCTCTCACCTTAATGTCATCCACGACGACACAGCTTGCGCTCAACGTGTTCTATCACCTTCAATTAATTAATTACGCACCATTTATATTTTTCAATACTCTGATACACGCTCATAACTCACTCGCCGCGAGCGGCAAGAGCCTCGTGAAACTGAAATGAGTAGGGCCAACGCATCGATTTCGTCTAAAGTCGTGAATAAAATTAAGCCGAAATTTTAGTAGGACGAACTCGGAACTCCGCGTCGAAAGAATTTGTCAATTACTAGTCTCGATCAGTAATAAAATATTTAATTTCGGGTTATTAAAAAAAACTTATGAGCCGCTGACGAAGGAAACAACTCCTGTAGAAACGTTGTGAATTTTATCGGTTAATTGGCTACCTATTTATCTAATTGGAACTCTTTAAACACAGGTGTTTTCTGTTGAATATATAATAACTTAATTAAAGTGTTCTACAGTACAAAAATTAATAATTTTAATGTTTGAATTTTAGCACAAATGTAGAAAAGTGACAGTCAGACAGAAAAAAAATAGTCCTAATTTTTAACGATGGCGGTAAAAACAAAAGGGTGCTTTGTTGTTGTAACTCGCGTAGGAAAGTGATTGTGTATTCTTAATTTAATTGATAGGTTACAAAATACTAATGGGAGCAAAGCCTGCGAGGGCTATTCTCTCGCAGGCAGAACCTTGTAGCAGACGCACCTTTGGGGATGTCTTTTCCACTCCGTTTTTGAACTAAGGTTCCCACAAGGCGAGGCACCTCGGCCTGTTTTCAGAGGTGAATGTTCCGGGGTCAAAGACCTTGGGCATACGGTAAGAATTGTTCGCTGTTCCCATTGGAACAGTCAGCCCTGTTGCCTCCTAAACTGGTCGAGTCACGGAGTAGGGGAATGCTGCGTCCCCACAGAAAACTCTTCTCCCGCTATCGGAAGGGCGTGGGACAAGTACCCAATGCCCGACCTACCTGATGCAGGTTTTTCTAGGGTTTTCTCTGCATCACTTTTAGGTGAATTTCCGGGTAGGATCCTTAAACCATAGCCCGGGGGCCCCTCGTTAACCCTTGGCTACCTTCCTCTACCCTTCAGCATCCCCCCTTTCAGATCCCTTTCTATGCTATTAAAGGGGAGTTGCCACCATGTGGATTACCCTCATGTAGCCTGTTACCCTAAAAAAATCATTATAAATATAACGTATTAATTAATTAAGAATAACAGACATTTAATTTAACATTACCAAAAAACGTTTCTATATATATTTGTTACGTCCTCAGTGTGATCAGAATGCAAATCGAAACGTTGTCGTACTGTGAAATTAAAATTTTATTATTAGTTCTTCATTTTAGATATTCAAAAAAAAAGTCCTTTTATGATTTTTAAATATTTAATTTTAATATAACCCTTTTTTGAGTACAAGGGTTAGTCCTTACAAGACGTAGTCCGAAAAGGGTATTTTTTTCTGAGCCTCTTAAACGATATTAAGGGTCTCTGTTTTTAAGTACAATTTTTTTATATTCGGCTTGAAAAAATTTAACGATCCTACCGCCATCTTTTTAACAAATAGACGGTGGTAAAAATCATGGAAAAGTTATCCAAATTGTTTAATAACTAAAAGAAAAAATAAACTAATTTAATAGTGTTTCAACAGTGATTATTTTTTTAAGTACAGTCTGGTTAAGAAAATGTTATTTTCTTATATTTCTTTACAATTTATTGATCGAACAGAAAAAAACCAAATATTCATCTAATATTTATGACGTCATTGACGATTCTTTACACACACCTTTTTTTTTCTGAGAGACTTTGGGATTAACAGGTAATAATACCAGATCCTGCCGGTGTGGTAATCACAAATATAATTTAATAATAAATGTGGGTAGTTTTTTAAAAAAAAATTGCAGGAGCCGCTGAGGAAGGAAACAAGTCTTGCAGAAACGTTGTGAGTTGTTTTTATTCCTCGGGTAATGTCATCGGTTAATTGGCTACCTAATTATGTAATTGGTACACTTTAAACACAGACGTTTTCTGTTGAATATGCAATAATTTAATTAAAGTGTTCTGTATTACACTTACTAATTGCAATTTTGAATTTTAGGTTCCATCTATAAATTATATATATATATATATATATATATATATATATATATATAAGAATATATACAAATGATGACAGCAAAGAGATGAAATTTTTCAAAGTTTAAATCGTTTGATTTACGAGATAAAATTTTCCTGATTTTTATAATTAAATACTTGGCTCACATTTCCCAGACTTAAAATTATTTAAATTATCAGTCAAATAAAATCTCATTTAATTTTGCTTTAAACGCTTTTATTTTAATTGTATTTCGTTTTTTTTTCGATTTACATTTCAATGGCTTTTCGTTTGTCCGATGCGATTAATTGAGGAATAAAAGTCAAATTAAACTCGATGTGTTGTAAATAAAACGCGTCAGTTCTGTCTGCAACACAATTTAATTTCTACTTCTAAATTTTATGTCAGGATAAAAATTTATATAACCCAAATTGGTGTTAATGAAACCCCCCCCCTTAATTATACGTAAAATGTAAATTTATTTAGTAGTTGTTTTAGCAAACTATTTTTGAAATAGGTTTTTTGTTAATTCCACAGTCATCCTAAATGTATATATTCTTCTTTTATATATATAATATATAGATGCAGCCTAAAATTCAAACGTTGTAATTATTAATTGGAATAGAGGACACTTTAATTATTACATATTCAACAGAAAATGTCTGTGGTTAAAGTGTACCAAATACGTAAATAGGTAGCCCATTAACCGTAAAAATTCACAACGTTTCTGCAACACTTGTTTCCTTCCTCAGAGGCCCTTGCGGTTTATTTTAAAAAAAAATAACCCCAAAAATATTATTAAATATTAAATTAGATTTTTTATTAAATCACGGGCACGATCTTGTATTATTTCCCATTAACCGCACACTTGTCAGGGAAAATAAACGTCTATATAAAAATCGAAAATTAGGTTAAATAATTTTGGATGAATATTTGTCTTTTTTTCTGTTCTACCAATACATAGTAATAACTATAAAAAATAACAATTTTTTACACGGAAGCTACTTAAAATAATCAATATTGAAACACTATTAAATGAGGTTTTTTAAGTTACTTTAGTTCAGTAATTTTTTCCGGTTCTATTTGTAAAAAAGGTGGCGGAAGGATCGTTTAATTTTTTTCAGGCGGAATATGAGAACTAAAAATTAAAAACATCGACACCTCATGTCCTCTCAGAGCCTTAGAAAAAAAATACACTTTTTGGACCACGTCTTGTAAGGACTAAACCTTGTAGTCGAAAACTCGTTATATAAAAATTAAATATTTAACAATCTTAAAAAAATTAATTTTGGGTTTAAAAATCAAAAATTAATTATTAATCATTGAATTTTAATTTCACAGTACGACAACGTATCTATTTGTATTCTGTTCCCACTGAGGACGGAACAAATATGTACGGAAACGTTTTTTAGTGGTGTTACATTAAAATGTCTATTATTCTTCATAAACTACGTTTTATTTTTAATCGTTGTATTTTATATCAATCAATTGAATTAAGAATACAGACTCAGTTTCCTACGCGAGTTACAAGCTCCCTTTTTTTACCACCATTCTGATAAAATTAGGACTATTTTTTCTGTCTACATTTTTAGGAACGTTTTCCATAAACCCTTATATATTTTATAGGTAATAAAATTTCTATTTAATTATAATACGTGTGTCTCTTAATGGTCGTTGAATATTTCTGTATTATTTCAGATCCACCATTGTGGGTTTAAATGAACGGAGTAGGTCCGGGACTGTATATTACATAGCTTTGTATGCGTCCCCACAGCAAACTCCTCTCCCACTATCGGAAGGGCGTGGGACAAGTACCCAATGCCCGACCTACCTTATGCAGGTTTTTCTAGGGTTTTCCCTGCATTTCTTTAGGCGAATGCCGGGTAGGATCCTTAAAATATAGCCCGGGGGCCCTAGTAACCCTTGGCTACCTTCCTCTACCCTTCCGCATCCCCCATTTCAAATCCCTTTTATACTATTAAAGGGGAGTTGCCCAATATGGATTACCCTCATGTAGCCTGTTGCCCTAAAAAAAACAACACTTTTATCAGATAGGGAGTAGGGCTATTCTCTTGCAGGCAGAACCTTGTAGGAGAGATACGAAAGGGTTACATTTGGGGATGCCTTTTCCTCTCCGTCTTTGAACTAAGGTTCGCACAAGCCCAGACACCTCGGTCTGTTTTGAGAGGTGTTTGTTACGCGGGTCACAGAACTTGGGCAAACGGTAAGAGTTTTTCTCTGTTCCCATTGGAACAGTCGGCCGCTGCCTCCTAAACTGGTTGAGGCACGGAGAAGGGAATGCTGCGACCCCACAGCAAACTCCTCTCCCGCTATCGGAAGGGCGTGGGACCAGTACCCAAAGCTTGACCTACCTGATGCAGGTTTTTCTAGGGTTTTCCCTGCATTTCTTTAGACGAATAACGGGTACGATCTTTAAGCTATAGCCCGGGGGCCCTAGTTAACCCTTGGCTACCTTCCTCTACCCTTCCGCGTCCCCCATTTCAAATCCCTTCCTATGCTATTAAAGGGGAGTTGCCACCATGTGGATTACCCTCATGTAGCCTGTTTCCCTAAAAGAAAACACTTTCATCAATTCCATTACCTTGTTTTCTTTCCATTTTAAAGTTTCACCCGCCACATACTTCACGAAAAAAGAAAATCGACAAACACTATTCCACGTTTCAGAAAATCCCGTTTTTTTTCCCCCCGTGAGGCAGTTAAGCGATCTTTGAGTCTCTCTACTAGGGGGAAAATGCCATTTGTTGTGGTGCCGTGAGTAGAATGGAGGGCAGCGAGCCAGAACAGTTGTAAACGGGAATTGCTGGTTTATGGCGAACAAGTTAAGGTCCAGAGTGAAGAAAGAGTGGGATAACTTTCTCGAGTTTCCGCTCTGCGCTGTTAATCAGCACTCTACCGGATGACCCGATGAAAAGTGCCACCTTTTAATCCACACCCAGAACATTAACTCTTTCCCCACACTCCCTCTTAAAAAGTTGAAGGACGTGCACGAGTCTTTTTCCAAAAAAAAATTAAATGGAGTTCAAATATCGCTCGCAAAATAAATTTCGGGGAGAGAGAGAGAGAGAGAGAGAGAGAGAGAGAGAGAGAGAAAGAATGGTCCATTTTGCGCTGTAAATTATTGGCATGGACCTTCTTTATAGACAAAGTCGTTCCGATTCGCATTACCACCACCACTCGACGTATTAGGAATAAGTGCTTGAGTAACGTGAGGACGTGGCGATAAACTAAATGATACGACGGTAACAGTCCGCAGTGAAACATCTTTCATGAAAACTGAAGATAACTCAAAAGTAACCGACTCTATAAGCAATTTTATCATACAAATAAAACAAAATTATAAAGATTTATTTGAGCGGAACAAAATAGGAAAATATTCTACGAATAATAATAATAAAATGAAAAAAAATACGTCTGATTGAAAATAATGAATAAGAAAGATTGTCAAATCAGGCAAAAAAAAAGTAATAATATAAATACCACATAAACCGTTTCTGGGATCTTTGTCCCTTTCGTCGCTTGCGAAGAAGAAGAGCCTGGAGCAACACAACTGCAGTCGTCAGTTAACAAAACTACGAGTGCAGTTGTAGGTAATGAGGACATTCCATTAAAAACATTTAATGTAATATGAAAATTTTAAATTAATAAATAAACAGATGACTGGAAATGTATCAGAAAATTGTGGACGAGGCGTCACATTATTATGATATTTATGTTATGATTAATTAATACATATTTTTCGGTTAATGTATAAAAAAAATCTTATATTTCATTTTTTAATTACCTGCGTGTTATTGGTCATAAAATATATTTTATTTTATATAATTAGGAACAGTTGTAGAATCAAAAATATTGATACATGAGTCCCTTTTCATGATTATTACTCCATTAAGTCCTTTAATAAATCTGTCTTTACCAACAGTGGGTTTCGCAGAGTTGAATTGTCTCAGGATTTGTGCATAGACATTCTTTAAATAGATATTTAATTGCTTGTATTTATTTAATGAGCCTTGAATTATTATTTGCTTAAGGATTAGGCTCTCCGGCCATGAAGGAAAAACCTTAGAGGAAATAATGCTTGCCCTTTTAGAGTCGCTTCAATAACGCTTGCCTTCCAACGAGAGAGCGTCATCGTAGTTCGCTGAGTGATATGAGGGATAGTTTACTTCGACAGGCTTCATGAGGGTAATCCACATGGTGGCAACTCCCCTTTATTAGCATAGGAAGGGATTTGAAACGGGGCGGATGCGGAAGGGTAGAGGAAGGTAGCCAAGGGTTAACAAGGGGGCAGGGCTGTAGTTTAAGGATCACCTGAAAGTGATACAGGAGAAACCCTAAAAAAACCTGCATTAGATAGGTCGGGCATTTGGTACTTGTCCCACGCCCTTCTCTGGATGGCGGGTTTTTCTGCGAAGACGCAGCATTCCCTTCACCCTGCGCCTCGACCAGTTTAGGAGGCAGATGACCGACTGTTCCAATGGAAGCAATGAACAACTCTTACCGCATGCCCAAGGTGTGTGTGTCCCTTCCGCAACTTACACATCTCAAAATTAGAGCGAGGTGCCTCGGATTCTGGGAAACCTTAGTTCAAAAAACCAGAGAGAGGAGAAGGCATCCTTTTCTTTTTTATGGTAACAGGCTACTTGAGGAGAATCCACACAGTGGCAACTCCACTTCAATAGCATAGAAAGGGATTTGAAAGGGGGGATGCGGAAGGTTAAAGGAAGGTAGCCAAGGGTTAACTAGGGCCCCCGGGCTATAGTTTAAGGATCCTACCCGGCATTCGCCTAAAAGTAATGAAGGGAAACCCTTGAAAAACCTACATCAGGTAGGACGGGCATTTGGTACTTGTCCCACGCCCTTCCGATAGCGGGAGAAGAGTTTTCTGTGGGGACGCAGCATTCCCTTCTCCGTACCTCGACCAGTTTAGGAGCCAGCTGGCCGACTAGTAGCCTCTTCCAATGCTCTCTTTGTGACAGTTCACCTGCGAGAGAATTCTCTCTTAATCTTCCTTCTGTTTTACTTCGAAAATGGGAAAGCTTACGGCTCCAAACGAAAAGCACCTGCTGTCAGACATATTACGGCTAGGCGAAATAGAAGGATTACGGAGAGGAAAATAGGAGAGTAATCCGGCCCGTGAGTACCTCAGCGGGGATGCTCAAAGACAACATTTTAAGTAAAATGTAAGCTAAAATATGGAATGACAAAGACCACTCGCCTTGGTTGAGTTTCAGAGCTTACAGAGGAAAGTATGGACCATATATATATAGCAAACCCATCCAGTTCCGAAGTAAGGATCTGATTATAATTTTAAAAAAATGGTTGTTAAAAGTTAAAACCTCGTCATGTTACAACATACACTTGCCAGAGACAAAATGGAAGGAGGGTCTACGTTGTGTTTTATATGAGGCCTGGCAGACAGTGGTCACGGCCCGATCGGCCTCAATCATGTCTACTCTTACTCGAATCGTCTCCGTAAAGATACAGTAATTTACTGGAAGTAAAAGTCGATAATAAAATATTAATTCAGAGTAACGAAACGGGCTGTTTATCATTTATTTCTGAAAACGGAATTGTAGGTGTTACTTCACTACCGTTACGTTGCCATCGTTCAATAACGTTTATATTAGTCTTTTTTTCCCCCTTTCGGACGAAGCTTCAAAGACGTAGAAATCGTCAAATGTAGTGAATTTCTGAGTAATAAAGTGAAATGAGCAACCATTATTTGTCTTAATTATATTTTAATTTAAATTTACAAAAGTAATTGCTTTAACCGTTCTTAAACTCATGAAATAATTAACAATACTTGCTGGCGACACAAGAAGTTTCTCTTTAACAAATGCGAAAGAAAGATTTATATCTCATTACACTACGGCAAGGACAGGGAACAAGACAGTGGAGGAATAATTGTCGTGTAAAACAATCTGGCAACAGTGCTAGACAGGTTTATGAGTCATACTCCTCTAGTAGTCACACACTGTGATACAAGTCAGTGTCATTAGGACGAATGAACGCCGATTAATTAAAAGGTGTTAAGATGTCGAAAAGGACGGAGCAAGATGGCGGAACCGCAAGACCGATCGATGTGGGACACAAACAAACGATTTAAGTTAACTTTGACGACGTGTGACGTAATCTGTTAAGAACCACCGCAATGTGCCAACAGTTTACGGTAAATACTCAGCGGAATCGAGTCGTGAAATGTTGGAATTTCAATAAATCTGTTTACAAATGGACTATCAACTTTCTTGGATCGGACAAAATGGTTTCGAAAATAAACAAGACAACAGAACAGGTGAGGGTCAGCGAAGCGGAGTAACACAACTACAACAAGACTTTTAATTTCCTGGCAGCGAATCGTCATTTTTATTAATAGAACATCACAATAAATGCAGTCGGTCGGTGGCCCATAATACACTGCTCCTCTTGGGTGAAATATCTGTAGCAGTTGGTCGGTGGCGGGTGCACAGTACGAGCACCCATTTTTTTTTCGTCTGGGTATTTTTAACATGCCAAAGTCTGCAATTTACCTCACGTGACGCTCTTTTGTTTATTACCGTGTAACTGGAGGTCATTACCGCTTTACTCGTCCAAAACTGCCTCAACCTGGGTTATTACAATATATATTTAATTAACAATCAGGATGTATAATTTCTATAAGCGTTGAGGGCCATTTTAAGATTGGATATAAAGTGGTCAGCGACCTCTGTTGTCCTGTTGAGTTAGCTCTGGCTGTAATGGCGAATTGGATGTGTCATTCTATTTTTTTCTCCCGTAGTGTCTATTATGTGGGTAGAGTACAAAATCGCGACAAAACATTTGCTCGATGCACTTTTTCCCGACAACAATATCCCGATTGACGTTTTTCCCGACAGGACAAAATCCCGATTCACGTTTTCCCTATAATGGTGCTAGAGTTATTTTCACAGGGTTGGATCCCGGACCTTAAATGTTACGTGTAACAAATTTTAACTTTTTCCACGCATTAATGAGTAACTTAATTTACAATAATAATCATGTATAATAATATAATTAACGTATTGGGTGTCCTACAATATTAATATTATACGTTATTTGGTAAAAACTTACCTTTCGGGAAAAATATCGGTCTAGAAAACATGAATCAGGATAATGTACTGTCGGGCAAAACGTCAATCGGGATACTGATGTCGGGAATGCGTGAATCTGGATATTGTTGTGGGAAAACGTCAATCGGGATAATATCCAGTCGGGAAAAACGCATATCGAGATATTGTTGTCAGGCAAATAGCAATCAGAGCAAAGTCCTGTCAGGAAAACGCCAATCGGGATATTATTGTCGGGAAAACGTGAATCTGGATATTGTTGTCGGGCAAATAGCATTTGGGATAATGTCCTGTCGGGAAAACGTGAATCTGGATATTGTTGTCGGGCAAATATAATTTGGAATAATGTCCTGTCGGGAAAAACACCAATCGGGATATTGTTGTCGGGAAAATAGCAATCAGAACAAAGTCCTGTCGGGAAAAACGCCAATCGGGATATTGTTGTCGGGCAAATACCAATCGGGATAATTTCCTGTCAGGAAAACGCCAATCGGGATATTATTGTCAGGCAAATAGCAATCGGGATAATGTTCTGTCGAGAAAAACGCCAATCGGGATATTGTTGTAGAGAAAATAGCATTTGGGATAATGTCCTGTCGTGAAAAATGCCAATCGGGATATTGTTGTCGGGCAAATACCAATCGGGATAATTTCCTGTCAGGAAAACGCCAATCGGGATATTATTGTCAGGCAAATAGCAATCGGGATAATAACCTGTCGGGAAAAACGCCAATCGGGATATTGTTGTCGGGAAAATAGCATTTGGGATAATGTCCTGTCGGGAAAAACACCAATCTGGATATTGATGTCGGGCAAATAGCAATCGGGATAATGTCCTGTCCGGAAAATGTGAATCGGGATATTGTTGTCGGGCTAATGAGAATCTGGACATTGTTGCCGGGAGCAAGTACATCGGGCCGGCGATTGTCGGGCAAACGGTCCGATCCCCTTTTATTTGTCATCCTGGACACCGGGTACGGCGAAGCCACTGTGAATGGTAACGTTTGTGGTCATCCGTCTTGAATCTGATTGACATCTTTAAATAATGCCGGTGGTTTTAAGGATTTTCTGAGGCCTCTCCAGAGCTTGATAACATACCATATTGTTTTTTCCCAATCCCAGTTTTGTAAACTCAATTTCTAGACATAAGTCGGATTTTCTACCAATTACCTATTTTTTTCGCTCGTGTATTTTTAACATATTCAAGTCTACGATTTTCCTAACGTGAAAAATTAATTTTTACAGAGATATAAACGTCCCCATTTAAGTAATTTGTACCCTTATTCACTCAGATTTAATTCTAAAGATAAGTAAATAAATATCTGTAGGAGACAAACCGATGCTTTAAAAATAAATCTCAGTCGACTACAAACATTTTTTTTCTGGGGAGGGGATCGGGGGAAGATGTGTTGGGTCCGTTTTATTACAACCTATAAAATTATTTCTGGAAGAGAACATCATAGTGCTCGGTCTTTTATAATCCTGGAGATTTATTGATTTGGAAGTTTTGAAAGAGATGAAAGTGACGTCAATTTGACTTCTCGATTCGTGTAGATTTACGTTAAATTTTTACTGTCATTCTACGATTGGAAATGTTAAGTGAGATTCAAATAAAATTGCAAAAATATCACTACTCAAACTCTTTATTATTTAACCACAAAATAGTAACTAATTAAACCTGAAACGTGCTTCGCCATTCTTCTGTAATTCAGTCCTAGAAAAATGCGTCCTTTTAGTACGGTTTCTATTATTTATAATTAGTCTATAAAGAAACTATTTTGCATTCGAAATATATTTTTTTAACCAAAATTATTTCTTCTTCTTTTTAATAAATTAAACAGACTATTCAAAGATTGAAGTATTTCCCGGTGTAGTTGTTCAATAAATAATGTGAATACCGAGAACTATTTATTGTAAAACAGACTTCGTGTGTGTGTGTGAGTGTTCTAGATACAAATCTTCACCTGTGGAGCACATTTGACCAAATTTAGTACACGTGTTCCTTACGAACGGGAAACAAACTCTGTGGGG
Source organism: Zhengitettix transpicula (assembly GCA_037074705.1). NCBI lineage: Eukaryota > Metazoa > Arthropoda > Insecta > Orthoptera > Tetrigidae > Zhengitettix > Zhengitettix transpicula. Next base: position 20,426,046 of record CM073591.1, read on the forward strand.
GTAAGGCACGCCTAGCACGCCTCAGAAGAGACGGTGAAAATTTTCAAACATGCTCAATCGGGGTCAGGAACATAAATAATATACCTCCAGATATTTTTGTGTATAATTTCAACCCCTTTCTGCATGAGTGTATGGAAACTCTTATGGGAATATTTGTAACATTACAAAATTGTATAAGTAATTTTTCATTTCGGATATTAAAAAGAAAGGCAGGAAAACCTTGCTCAATTTTTTTTGTACGAAATTAATAAACCTAAAATAAAGACTCAAGACAGTCTAATTATTAATAATATTATTATTAAGGCCAGATATTTTTTCATCTATGCTGGGCATGAAATTTCTCATTCTTACACAGATAACTGACTTTAAACTTTTAATATTTGTAATTGACATTTATAATAAAACTGTATATATAAATTTATTATTTATAACCACCTATGACGACATATAGTAAAATAAATAATTTATGTACGTTCCAAATTTTTAAATTTGAAAAACCAATGATTAAATGAAACTTAAAATGTCATGGCAGAAATCCAATTGATGTCACATAAATATAACTATTACAGTAAGGTGTTTGATGTTTAGATTATCTTTCCTTAATGAGCCAGAAATGAAAATGTCAGTTTCTGTATTAGATTAGTTGGTTAAATTACCACTATGGAGGAAATTTCAACCCCCACAACTGCTCCAAACATAACACTAATTTTTCCATCGTTTTAAAATGTCTGAATCCCCAACCTTCTCTAGTTTTATTTCGGCTTTTCGGTTAATCGTTACATTGGTTGAATTTTCCTTCTACTTCTACCTTTCACTTGTATCTTTCCATTTGTTCGAAGTGATTTAACGACAAGCACTTGAGGGTAAATATACAATATTAATTTCACGATTACTGGAACAAGGATGCTTTTCCAGAAGAAGAATTATTGTAACGGCAGAAGCGTCATGAAATGCCTCTACTTTCCCATTATAAATTTTTAATCATTCTAATACCCAATTTATTTCACAGTCTTGTCCTTAGTGGGTTTTATTTCGCTTTCCACATCTCTCTGGAAGTAAACTTCGCCCCCAAAAAAGGTTATTTGCCGTATAAAACACCACAGAGAAAAGAAATTCCGTATAGTTTACAATCGCTGTAATGGCGGCAAGTAAAAACCACATCGGACAAATGCCGATAACATAATGCAATATTTTTTATGGAAAAAAAAATTGCCAAAAAAAAGAAGTGACATGTATTTATTTTACAGCGTTATCTGTATTCCCATGCATTAAACTGATTCGGTCGTGGACAAGCACAAACAAAACTAATGCCACACGACGCCAATGTGTGTTATTTTTTAAAATTAGACTCCAAATTTGTTTACCCTGTTTTATCGGAAATTGGAGTACAGGTTTTCCATATATCGAATTGCATGATTGTGCTGAGGAGAAAAATGAAATTGTATATATATGTAGATATATACCGAGCGACCCGTTAGATTGTAACTGACGTAATTGTATCGGATAATTCGGGTCGCCTGCGACGGCAAAACCGCGTTGTTTTTTGATATCATCGTGATGTGGCGTCGCGTAGCGTCAAATTCGTCGAAACGTTCATGTAACTGAATCTTTTAATTGGTAATGAACGCGGTTATGTATCGGGGTCGAGTCGTATTGTGTCTAATAATAATGAGTAAATGGTAATGAAGAGGAACTCGCACAAAATGGCAGAATTCTGTAAACCATAGACAGGTTTTAAGCCCTCAATTGCGGAAATACAATACGTCATAAATTAAATTACAAAAATAGTCTCTAGAAACTTTAGCGTGTTAACCTAGAACAGAAACATTTTTCTGAGTATTTTACGACCTGCCTTTCCAATCAAAAAAATCTTAAAAATGTATATTAACAATCAACAGCTTCACTTTCACAAATTATAACAGCGTAACCAGTGTTTAAAAGTGTGAAAAAAAAGTTATAAATAACCTTTAACACCTTAACCGACACCATATTCATGTAATAGGCACTTTTAAAATACTCACAGAACTTTTCTTGGAATATTAGACAATTCTCGGAATTTTTCCCCCCTCGTACCAATGGCGTCAACATGCCCGAATATTTATTTTTTGCTCACTATTAATAGGATGGAAGTTTAAGATATTTATAATGACAAAGTGATCTTTAGAGGATTATTTCGAACGACTATGTTGTCTGCTCAGTAATTCTCTTTTAAAAGGTCAGTAAAATATTTATTAACGGAATTATACAGCTGAGGAAAAATACTGAAAAAGAAATTGAGGAGTGGTCGTTACGGAGGACACTAATATATAAGTTCATCTTCAACTTTACCCAATTTGAATAAAAGAAATCTAATTATTTTTTACAATTATTCACAATCAAAAGTCGTTCATTAGTTCTTCAGAAAAATCCTTATTTTGGATCGTCTTAATCTCCCATACGTTAAAAGACAACTTTTGTGCAATTCTAAAAATCACGGTCATTCTTTAATAATTCCAAAGATTCTTTTTACAGCTATCTCTATTCTTATATAAGGAAAAATTGTATTATATTTATACTCCGCCTATATCTGACACCCTGGGTTCGGTCTCTGTAAAAAACAATTATTTTGTTATCCTCTGATATTACAGTTTTTAAAATACAATTATTTGTAGTATGTAGAACCCCCCCCCCCCAAAAAAAAAGCAATAAAAATTAATTTTGTGACGCTAACTTCATGGCCGAAATTTATTTACCTCTAACGGTTGCAATCCTGAACTTTTAAATTATTTTAACCGTTACGTCATTGGGGCCACCAGTAAGAGATCAATATTCTAGAATATTCCTCACAATAAAAATTAATTTTGTGACAAAACTTCATGACCGAGAATTTAGAAATTTATTTACCTCTAACAGTTGCAATCCTGAATATTTTAATTATTGTATCCGTTACGTCATCGGGATCACCACCATTAAATCAACGTTATCGAATATTCCTCATAAATAGTGCAGTAATAAAATAAATTGATTCTTCAAATCTAGTCAATAAAATTGTGAATGTTGCATTCTGTCATAAATAATAAATGCCGATATTAACAGTAAGATATAAAAATTATTTAAATGGTTTTCACATTAAAATACATGAAGATTAAAATTCGGTCAGTGGAAATCTAATCGTGAAATTATTAATTTTACAAGATGAATGTCGTTAAAATAAACCAAATTGTAACCTTCACATATTTTAATGTAAATAATATTTAAGAAGAATTTATATGTGACTGTTAATAAAGGGTTTTATTATTTATAATATTTAAAGGAAAATATAACAGTCTTTTATCAGTTAGACAACTCTTACAATTGCCTTGAGATTTTTTCTGTGCTTCATTGGAATAATTACTTGTACGAGACGCAATCTCCTGGAACGTGAAAACTACGTCATCATCTTGGATCTTGTTAGTGTAAGGTTCGTGACAAGGACTTTATATTATTACTGTGACGGCATTCCGCCTGTAGAGTGTCTGTACTGTGACATCCACGACCGTATGCATTACTGATATTCCCCGATACAGCGCCTGCGAGGTTCGTTTCAAGCGTTACATTTGTACTGGCCGTGACGTCACGCCGCCCGAAAAAAAAAATTGAACCGCGAGTTTACATGAACCCCGCCTTTTATTTTTATTTCACTCGATATTGTCCGCATTACCGGGCGCACATAAAATATTTAATGTTTCACTCGAAACACGCTCCATTATTGATAATTGAATATGTATGTTGAGCAGAGACGTAATTTTGAGTTGGTATATGAGTGTGAGCGGGAGAGCGAAGCTTGCCAGGTGGCCGCGAGCCAGCCAGTATTGCTCTACTACTCATGTCTATTCTCGGGGCTGGCTTTTCTGGTTCCCAGAGGATCGCATGTCTGTCCCTCCGCGACAGTCTGTCAACCACAAATATAAAGGAAATAACCAACCCCCCAAAGACACGCACGTAAACGCCTTCACGCCATTATTTGCTCGAGCAGGACGCACGCGACTCGGATTCGCTGTAATTCGATAGGATTTAAAATACGACTGGAAAAAAAAATAAACGAAATAAAAAAAAGAGCTAGGGATCGTGCGTTAGTTCTTGGAGTCCTTTGTAACCTAAATACGCTTTCGGCTATAAATACGAGTGCACGTTGCATCAAGTGAACGAAAGAGACAAGCATGGAAAATTTTATTTTGGCCATTTCAACAAGCAGGAAAAAAATATATATATTCCTGACACAACCCGGGCACTGTTCGCTTATATTATTATAAATTCATATTGCATAGACTGTAAAGGAAGTGAAAAATGAGACATGAATTTAAGACATTTAAAAATTTATTTGCAATCGTAATATTTATAGCATAACAGATACTTTTTTATGGCCCGTACTTCATTTTTATATGTAGCAGATTTTTAACAAATACATACTCTGATTACTGATGATTTAAAGTTATTAAGTTTTATTTTGACGTCTCTTTTTTCAACTCAAAATTATTTAAGGACCATTTAACAGGAGGTCGAAGAGAGCTGTTGTGTTCTTAATTCCAGATTTTTTTTTTAATAAGAAGAAATATAGCCAAATACAGACAGCAGAAGTGATAATATAAGTACCACCCAAGGTTCCTGGAAGCCTTGTTTCTTTCGTCAGGTGCAGAAAATAGCAAAAAAATTCCTGTCGAGTTCTGACAATTGACTAGTGCAGTTTTGTCTCTCTCACCTCTTAGCGTGGTATTTATATTATCACTTATTTTGTCTCTATTATTATTAATATTTCTATCGGACGTAAATTTTTCATTTTTAGAGTTTTTTTATTTAATAACCCTTTTAATTATAAAAATCGTAATCCTCGTTCAATAAATCTGGTATCCATTTATTGGCTCTGAGTTTTAATTAACACACATCTACACGAATTTCTCAATAGGGTAACGCGGAGCATTAAGTAGTTGCTGGAATTTATTGCTCCTCGATATGAGTGTTCATTATTATTTTTATATCATTATAACTGGACCCCTTTGTAGGTCATTTAATTGGATTAAATTTTAGCGTCCTTTTTTTAGTTCATTGATTATTTTATAGTATATTCCTACGTTATTAATCAAAAAATAAACTCGAATCATTTTATTTAGCAACATCAAAGAATGTCTGCAATGAAATTAGTTCATGATGCTAAACGTGACGTCACGTTTTTATAGTAAAAAAATCAGGTATACATGAAACGACTATTTTTTTTTACTATTTAAGAATAATAAAAAATTTTATTGACAACACAACAACGTTTCAGTAAATGTCGGTAACCTTCTTCAAGCTGTGTCTTCATTGAAAGAAAGATTCGTTTTGATGTTCTAAACTTACTAATAATCGTTACTTATTGTCAGAAATAGCCTGAAGAGGGTATGGGTTCGTATAGAAACGTTGTTGTATTTTTAATAATAATACTTTATGGTTAACAATTTTTTTAATTCAATAAAAAAATGCTAAAATTTGTTTAAATTTGTCTGTTTGTTTAAACGTAAGGTAAAAAATAAAAAGACTATTTATTACAGAAATTTTTATTATTCCCCATAAATTTGTTAAATATATCACTAACAGTTAAAAAGTAAAATTATTCAATACAATCCAGTTCAATTTTTCTTTACAAGAGAGATCAATGTTAAAAGAAAAATAATCTAACAACTAATATACTGACACCACGGAGAGATGACGTCACGTCGTACATAATAGCTGAGGTCCATAAGGGCCAGTTTATTAAAACCACTGACGGTCCATACAGCGTTCTGATGTCTGAGATGAAATATATAACTGATGGCAATTTACGAACTGAAAAAGGAATGGCGGAGGCGAGTTTAATTATATACTATATCATTATTATATATTATATTATAATATATAATATATTATTATATAATATATCATTATTACAGGGACAGATAAAATAATTTCAAGAGTAAAAACGTAGGAAATTCTTTAAAAGTAATCACTCTTTGCGAATAACACGAAGAAGGACCTTTCAGTCAGAAAAATAAATTATAAACACTGATTCAAGGTGACACTCACACGTAAAAAATATGCGGAATAAAACTCGGCTTATTTTTCCTAACTTTATTTTCTGTCACATTACTAAAAACAATTCACGAAACATTTTAAAATTAAATTCTTTTATCTGTAAGATGATTCTACATTCCAATGGGAGAATAATTAATCACTGATATTACGAGCCATGTGTCAATCTAGAATCTAGATCGGTTTTCTTTTCGTCTGTGTCATTGGACTCATTTCCACAACAACCGTTTTATTTATTTCTAGACTGCAATGAACCAGCATTCAATTTACCAGTAAGAGTCATCAGGATTGCTAGACCACTGTTTCGTATTTTTCCCCCCCTACTGACATCCCTTGAATCGGAGAAAAAAAAATAAAACTCAGCCTCATATTCCATTAGGATTATTTTTATTATGAACACACAAGGTGATGAGACATTTTTTTTAATATTTATAAATAAACGTCGAAAAAAAACTTGTATGGTTCTCTTACAAATAACAAATGACGTAAGGCTGTCCACAGTTGAAGTGATTCCAGTTTGAAAATAATATTAAGGGTTTCATTTAAAATAATAAGTTGTAATTATTAACAAGAATGATACTGCGAGGCCTTGGATGAATTATTTTTAATTTTTTTTTCAATCAAAATGGCGATTTAATAGAAAGATCCTTTAAATCGTGTTTAACAGGAAAAGGAAGTGCATTGTGGGAGCTGAATATATGATTTATCAAGTCCTTGCATCAAAATAACATCAGATAGAATTTTTAAATTTCTATTAATTTTACTCCATTTTTTTTTCTTACCGATTTGCGGTACAGTTATTTATCTGATGTTGATTCCGTTCATACGGACTCAAATCACGACTGTATATACTTTTAATGGGAGACAAAACGACCCACCGTTAACTCACTAATAATTGTAAATTAATATTCATACATTTACGTTAACAACTTTTACGTTCCAACGTCCGACAGTATTCATCGTGTAAAACACAAAAAAATAAAGTTTATAACACGGAACAAAACAAAAATATGAAGACAATCCCCCCCCTCCCCCCCCTTCGACACAGAGGCAATGACGACAACAATTTTAACTAATCTTTGACAAATGCAAATGTCGTTGATTGTGTATTCCATGTGCATGTGGATAACAAACTATGTCGTTTCAAACAGATGTGACGCGTCGAAAATGTGAGCCACTCCCATTCAGATATTTTTATTTTTATTTTTGGTTGTTGTTGTTGTTTTCCGTTCGTATAATGACTCATTAAAAAGGAAACAGAGTATTCTGCGGTTAAACAAAACAACCCTCCACACACACATATAGAGCGTTTTTAGTGTAGTCCCACGCATAATGTAATATGCAAATGTCGGGGGGGGGGGGGTGTTTCCAGTTTGATCCGCGGACGTTATACATAGAGGTTATGCCAGTGCTAAATGGCTTTCATTACGGTCGCCACGTCACGAAAATGGACACTTAGGATGGCTTAATTTGCATTGTAATTGTCTTCGTGATTAGTCACAAAAGAAGTTCCAAATACTAATATAAGAGACGTAACATGCGTCATCACGTTGCTTATAAAGTCGTTTTCAGCTCACAGTGGAAACTGTAACCTGTACGTACTTCAACTGCCCCTCCCCCAAATCTGTCAGCAGTGAGGAAGGTCTGTGAGGGCAATTCTCTCGCAGGCAGTACCTGCGAGGGATATTCTCCCGCAGACAGAACCTTTGTAGGAGATACGTACACGAAGGGGCTACCTTTGGGGATGCCTTTTCCTCTCCGTTTTTGAACCAAGGTTCCCACAAGCCGAGGAACCTCGGCCTGTCTTGAGAGGTGTATGTTCCGGGGTCACAGACCTTGGGAATACGGTAAGAATTGGTAAAGTCGGCCAGCTGCCTCCTAAACTGGTCGATGTACAGAGAAGATAATGCTGCGACCCCACAGCAAACTCTTCTCCTGCTATCGGAAGGGCGTGGAACAAGTACCCAATGCCGGACCTACCTTATGCAAATTTTTCTAGGGTTTTCCCTGCATTATTCTTAGGCGAATGCCGGGTAGGATCCTTAAGCCATAGCCCGGGGGCCCTACTTAAGCCTTGGCTACTGTCCTCTACCCTTCCGTATCCCCCTTACAAATCCCTTCCTATGCTATTAAAGGGAAGTTGCCACCATGTGGATTACCCTCATGTAGCCTGTTACCCTAAAAAAAATTCTGTCAGCTCAGTTTTCCACTTTCATAATTATTTCTATTGACTACAAGGGCCGTTTAATTGCTTTCCGTGATTAAATTAAACGTTTCGAAAGAAATTCAACCCTTACTTTACTTCCACAATTTGACTGTTATCACGTCATGGCAGGATCTCATCCTCACCTTTGAGGATAAATCTTGGAAGATTAATCCAATAAACATTGACTCTCTTCCTCAGACACAGGTAGACAAAGGGGTATTATTACCGGAAATCATACCCGTGCGTCACAACATAACTCTCTGTGCAGCGGTGTCGAGTAATGACGTCACACACTTCGGCTGCGTCGTTTCCAGTCTTCCAGGAAACGTGTCCTTCGGTGAGACTGTCATAAAAGTAACCGTCGTTCCATTCCTTCTGGCATTAGATTCCTCTTTTATGCACCACACCGACGTCTGTCGAAAATTTCCGTTTCATTCACTCTTCGAGTTATTCCTATGATTTTCCACGCGTCCGGAGGGGATATGGGATATGGCGGGGGGGGGGGGGAACAACCAAAATATATTTATTTTGGACACGTTATAAGGATTGGAAGACTGAAAGCGGATTGGTTTTTTTTACTCATTACATAGTGTTACTTTTCGACTTAAAATGGTTCCGTATGTATTTTTATTATTGTACGTTGAAAATATTTGCTTTTTTTTAAAAAAAACTATATAAATATAGCCAATTTTTTTTTAATATATCAAAGGAAAAATAAAATATTTGACTGTGATTAAAAAAAGGGGGGTTAATCATTTTTAATGTTAATAATATAATACATACAGTGCTTTATAGTTTTTATTAAACACATTATAATATTTATTGATGAGTAGAAAAACCAAAAACAGTCTCCAAGTTTATAACTTTATAAAATATATAATCTGAAGCTTTCAACTCATTGTTATAATCATCCTTCTTGTCTTCTTGAAAGCTTCCGACTTTATATTTAATAAAGTTATAAACTTGGAGACTGTTTTTGGTTTTTCTACTCATCAACGTCTACGTCAACAGTCCTTTTTACCATAATAATATTTATTTGAATTTTACTATTACACCAATATACACCTTCTAGAAGATGAAGCTATGTGAATTTTAATGGGTTTTTTAAAACTAAATTTAATCAGACAAATTTGACTGTATTCCTACATATTTTCCCATCATATACCATTTAATTTATCAGTTACTTTTTAATATTATTTGGATATTTATCTGTCTAATTCATATATAAATTATTTGACTATTCCGTTAGTGTTTCATTTCGACTTAAAATGGCTCTGTATGTATTTTTTATTTTGGTACGTTGAAAATATTTGTTGTTTCTTATCCGCACCATCATAAATGGTTGCTGATTTATCCCGGAACTTAGAGAAATATTTCTAACGTACTCATTGTATATACATAAAGGTATGTATTAAATTTGTTCGTTTAAACAATGAACGTCTATTGACACCAAAAAACCGTCAAGGGGTTGAGGATGGGACAGATAAAATACTTAAAAAAAATTATTGCTGAAATGGAATTATCTGGATTCTCAACTGACGCTGAAATCTAACATAATTAAATCTTTCGTTCGACTTTGAAGATAACGTTTTTATTTTAGACAAATAATCCAATTATAACATTAAAAAAATTACCTATCAATTTTTCTTTTCACCACCTAGAGTAAAAAAAATTCAGTTACCGTAGAAATATAACGAAAGTAACATATTAAAGGGATTTAAAAATGAATAGAAACGTCCTTGTAATAAACATAATAATTTAAATGTCAGTTACAATTGTCGGTAATTTAATAAAATTTATATTCCAAAAATAGTCAAATCAGTCATTAATTGTTGCTCTCGTACTTTTTACCAGTAGATAAAATATTTTTTTACCAACAACTGACCACCAAAAAAATTATCCAAGCTGAGAGTTTTCTTGAAAAAAGTTTTCATAGCAAACCAGTAATTTTGGTGGATGAAATCAACCAACCCCAAATTAATTGTAAACCATTGGTGATTATTTTAATCTCTCATTAGTCTATGTAAATATTAAATTTAAATAGTCGTTTATGCAACGTTGATTGGCCCCGCTTACTAGTTTCTGAATTTGTTCTATGACGTTAAACAAAATTGGTTCTGCCACGCAAAATAACTGGGAAAAACATGGGGTGGTTTAAACTGTAGCAATTATTAGAAACGCTGGTACAATGTACCCGGAAAATTTATTTATGAAGTATTTTGCGACTTTTTTTCTTTGAGGTGTAGACAGGGTATGTATAGGGTAATCCACATAGTGGCAACTCCCCTCTTATAGCATAGGAAAGGGATTTGGAATGGGGGATGCGGAAGGGTGGAGGAAGGTAGCCAAGGGTTAACTAGGGCCCCCGCACTATGGTTTGAGGATCCTACCCGGCAATTCGCCTAAAAGTGATGTAGGGAAAACCCTAGAAAAACCTGCATCAGGTAGGTTGGGCATTTGGTACTTATCCCACGCCATTCCCGCATTCCCCTCGCCGTGCCTTGACCAATTTAGGAGGCAGCTGGCCGACTATTCCAATAGGAATAGCGGACAACTCTTACCGTATGCCCAAGGTCTACGACCCCGTAACATACACCTCTCAAAATAGGCCAAGGTGCCTTGGTTTGTGGGAACCTTAGTTCAAAAACGGAGAGGAAAAGGCATCCGCCAGAGCTCTCTGGGAAGGTTCACCTTCGAGAGGATCCTCTAGCAGGCTTCCATGTATTATGCGACAGTTTGAACCCAGTTTTATAAACGTTTGGATATTGAGGGCTATTCTCTCGCAGGCAATATCTGCGAGGGATGTTCTCTCGCAGGCAGAATCGTGTAGGACAGATACGAAGGGGCTACCTTTGGGGATGCCTTTTCCTCTCCGTTTTTGAACTAAGGTTCCCACAAGCCGAGGCACCTCGGCCTGATCTGAGAGATGTATGTTCCGGGGGTCGCAGACCTTGGGCATACGGTAAGAGTTGTCTGCTATTCCCATTGGAATAGTCGGCCAGCTGCCTCTTAAACTGGTCGAGGCACGGGGAAGGGAATGCTGCGTCCCCACAGAAAACTCCTCTCCCGCTATCGGAAGGGCGTGGGACAAGTAGCAAATGCCCGACCTACCCGATGCAGGTTTTTCTAGGGTTTTCCCTGCATTACTTTTAGGCGAATGCCGGTTAGGATCCGTAAAATATAGCCCGGGGGCCCTAGTTAACCCTTGGCTACCTTCCTCTACCCTTCCGCACCCCTACTTTCAAATCCTTTCCTATGCTATTAAAGGGGAGTTGCCTAACGTGGATTTCCCTCATGTAGCCTGTTGACCTAAAAAAATAATAAACGTTTGGATACCGAGTATTATATATGAGTAAGAGAACATTCAAAAATAAATTTTAAATTAAATAATATATGATGGAAAAGAAATGTATGAATACAGCCAGATTACTCAGATATTATTTAATATCTATTTTTAAAAAATAAACCCCTAATATTCGCAGTGTTTCATCTTCAATATAAGAACTTAGTCAGGTGGAATACTGAAATTCAAATAAATATTATGTGTGTGTAATAAAAATATAACACACATGTAACCAATGCAAGGGGACGTGGACGAGTGTTGATAATCGGTCGATAATGAGTCTCTTTAATTGCTTTTATCTGAGGGTTTAGGTCAGTTGGCGATGTTCTGTAAACATGCAGGGATGAGTCATTGTCCTCAGAAAAGCCAGCCACCGTGGGTTATATGACTGCCTTGGTTTTATCACTGAACAAGGTCGTCCTGCTAGAATTACCGTTCAACAAAAGCACTGGCACCGACCCAAAGAGGTTTACGACCAGGTTAACTCTCTTTCTCGCGATACGAGCAATTAAAGCACTGGTTATAAAATTAATCACTCTTCTCATTTGTACCGTGATTGTGTTTCTCTCTCTCTCTCTCTCTTACGTATTAACTGACTTGCTGTCACCTAATAGTTGTTCCTCTTCCGACGACGAAGAATCGGCAAGCAACAGTTCAATTTAATCTTCTCTTGACGTGAAATCACTACTAAAAAAAAAGGAAAAATATATTTTTATCGGACGAGAGTCCTTCATTATTCTAAAATTAACAGAAAAGGCGTTCCGCTATTTTTAAGGGTTTTTTTACAAATAAAATTTAATAGGTACGCGAAACACTGATTTGATACGAATATTTGACAAATAACCCTTCAATTTATCGATAATTCATTTATTTTGTCAGTCAGGAGCTTTCTAGAACTCTGAACGAACATTTAAAAATATTTTGAATTAATAAATCTCTTAATGACCTTTGACAGACACTTTTTATTTATTTACAGAGTTACGACGTTTCGATACGTGTCCGTATCGTCTGCAGGGGAACAAAACTAGTACTACAAACAAAGTCTATAAATTCACCCAGTTTTTGAAATACAGGTTCCGAGGCATAGAATTCTCTAAACCTGGTTAATAATACTTGAAGATGTTACGAAAACGTATCGAAACGTCGTAAATCTAAATAAATAAAATAAAAATAAATTTTCTGTTATATGAGTAGAGGAGACAATAACCGTTGAACGAACATTTTAATTTTTTTTGAACTATTAAATCAGTTTATGAGCTTTTACAGACACTTTTTATTTATTTGTAGGGTGACGACGTTTCGATACGTGTTCGTATCGTCTTCAGGGGAACAAAACTAGTACTACAAACAATGTCTATAAATTCACCCGGTTTTTGAAATACGGGGTACAAGGCACAGAATTCTCTTAACCTGGTTAATAATACCTGACGGTGTTACGAACACGTATCGAAACGTCGTAACCCTATAAAATAAAATATAAATTTAAATTCCGTTATATGAGTGGAGGAGAAAATCGGAGAATTACCGTTGTACGAACAATTAAAATTTTTTTGAATCAATAAATCAGTTAATGACCTTCTACAGACACTTTATTTTTTACATTTACAGAGTAACGACGTTTCGATACGTGTCCGCATCTTCTTCAAAAGAACAAAACTAGTACTACAAACAAAGTCGATAATTTCACACAACTTTGGAAAAAGGTGGTCCGAGGCACAGAATTCTCTCAACCTAGTTAATAATACTTGAAGATGTTTATGATCACGTATAGAAACGTCATAACTTAATAAAATAACGCAAAAATATTAATTCTGTTATATGATTGGAGGAAAAACTCGGAGAATTGTCGTTGAACGAACATTTTAAATTTTTTTGAATTAAATAATCAGTTAATGATCTTTTACAGACACTTTATTTTTTTACATTTACAGAGTTACGACGTTTCGACACGTGTTCGTACCGTCCTCAGGGTAACAAACTAGTACTTCAAACAATGTTGATAAATTCACCCAAGTTTTTGGAATCGTGGTCCGAGGCACGGAATTGTCTTAACGTGGATAAAAGCACCTGAAGATGTTACGAACACGAATCGAAACGTCGTAACTCTGTACCAAAAAAAGCTGTTTTTAATAGGTCGATAACTGATGAAGAAATGAAATATAATTTTTACCAGTATTTATGATTTTTACCTTGAAATCGAAATTATCCGCATATTACGGACCTTGTGATTGGCCCAGGGACGAGTATTGAAGCGTTTTTTTGTTTTGTTTTGCACGGTACACGATAATATTCCATACCTGAGAAGGAATATATCGGAATATATTTCTGAAGTCCAGGAGCAAATCGCACTGGATCTGTCTGGATGACGTAAATTTTCTACATATAATTACACGAGATCGAACTTCCTACATTTATATCGCAATTCCGTTACAGACGAGTTCGGTAGCGCTGATGTGACGTCACAGGCTCCCGTGTCAGGAAGCCACGCCCATTTACTATCAGTGACGTCAAACTATATGTACTATTTCCTGTAATTGTGAGACCATTTCAAAAATGAATAAGAAAAGCGATTTAGTACAAACTATTTGATATATTTAATGTAATCTATTTCACAACCTATTTTAAAAGTGCTGTAGAAAAAAAACCCTGAAATTTGATGGTGATTAATTAATCTAAAAGACAGATCAGGTTTGGGTATTTTAGGAAGAGCTTAAGCTCTTGGTAAATTAGCTAAAGTTAAAAACAAAGTATGGAAAATTTTGATGTCAATATGATTTTTATTGGTAAGTCTCATAATAATTTTTTAAAAAGATTTTAATACGTAAATTAGTATTTTTTAGACTTTACAACGTTCATATAAAGAACTGTCATGGTGTTCCCACGAGAAATATAATCATTTCTTTTTCCACAGCCCCATTATCAGCTATTGTGA